>OMNZ01074848.1:0-25870 GCA_900303255.1 Lesueurigobius sanzi
CATGACCTTCAACAACTGCCAGGAAAACTCTTCAGGAGCAAAGAAAACTCACTTCAGCTGAAATACAGGACTCTCTGACAAAATTGGACCCTCTGAAAAAAATGGAGGTTTGTTTCAAGATGCACAATATGTAAACTTTTGATCAGGGACATTTGGCTAGTTTCTAGTTGAAAGCGTAAATAAACTTCACGCAACCACTACTTTTGTGTTATCATTCATATTCTATGAAATGCATAAGTTTACGTAAACGTTCGTCCACAACTGTATGTGCATGCCTGTCGTACTAGTAACCACGTCGAAGGGTTCCTGGTCTGACTAGAAAGTAGTGCCCCCCCAGAGTTTCTTCGGTGGGAATGTCAGGGGAAATTTGATCCATCCTCCAATACTGTCAGGACCAGTGGGCGACTGCAGCGAAGTGCCCAAGGATCAATCTCCAGAAATCTTTAGTAAGTTCAACCTTCTGTACATGTCTTGGGTTAATGGGTGAAACCAGACACAGAGGAAACATGCAAACTCCAAACAGAAACGACTTGCACCAGCCTGAGAATTGTAACACTTAAACCAAAGCCATTCAGGTCCACTTATCTGAAATATTGATTCTTTAAAGTAAAATAAAGTGAAGAGGGAAATGGCTTTAGTTAACAAACCAATCAAAAGTTTGCTCCTTGGTCCTGCCACTTGGTGACAAATGAGTCGGAACTAAAAGGTAAGAAGCTGACAGACAGCGGGAGAATACAGATTTGTCAAAGTGATTCATTTCTCCTGAGCGCTTCTATCGTGGCGCTGATCTAGTAAATTTCCTGATGAGAAGAGCTGCGACCGATAATAAGTGATAAAGAAAAAGCCCGAAAAAACACAGGCCGCAGACGTGAAGGAGGAGAGCTTTAGTGAGGTAATAAAAGTGGGGCGACCTGGGGGAATCGAATTCAATCTCAAGTCTTCATCAGTCCCTTTTCATTACAGCCCTAAAAAGGAAGGGCCTGATGACCTGCCAGAGGACAAGCGCTTGACCACAACTTCCAACCAATTACAGGTTAATGCATGTATGCACACTGAAGGTATATTACCCGTGGCTCACAATGAATCCAGAGTGGGTTTGGCACGCATTTTGTACGGTTTCCTTGCGAAACTGTGACTCGAGTACGGTTCATTTGCGGTGTGGAGCCATCGCAAGCCAACAAGTTCACAACTATGTGCAAACTCCTTGTTTCTGCTGCCGCCCTCAGAAATCCTTATACTCCAAATACAGTAGTTTTCTGCTTCCAGGGTGAACAAATATCCTCCGAAACATCTCCTACGTGATCCTCTTTAGCTCCTCAATGAACGAGCGTGTCTTGTTTTTATGTTTATGTTAGGGCCAAGTTTACAGCTGCACCGTAAACCCTGATTAGCTGGGATAACTTAGAAAAAGTGAAGTAAACTTAAATTAGCAGAGTTAACTAGGTATAAAGGTTAAATGTACTTGAATAATCCAAAGCAACACCTCATTATTTTGAGTTATGTTAGCTCATCATTGCAATGAAATGTCCTCTTGAACACTTTAAATGACTAGCTAAGGGACATTTTTAATGATAGCTGCACAGTTAGATAGCTAGGTTTCGGACAGCAATGTTACTCTTTCTAAAAACACAAGTTAGAAATGCTTAAATATTTACAGACACTTCACCATTTTGCAAACTTTAAGCAAAGTAACTGCAATATTTCTAGCTAGGATTAGTATTGAGTTAACAGTGTGACTTTATTCAGACTCTCTTCCCGACTTAGTTAGTCAAGGAGGCCCTTGTATAACTAATTTCATAAAAAGAAGACCCTTGTTATGGATGAACAGTAATTGACAAGAGGAGCAAATATGGTACAAGACCAGATTTTCCAGTCTTCCTCACTAATTGGTTTTGTCACCAGAATACATCAGCTGGATGCGACCGAAATAAGAGCATACAAGATACTTTCGTCAATTAAAAGGTGGACAGATGGTTTGCAGTTTGAAGGTTATTTTTAGCGGACACCTGTGTGAAGAGGTTTGACAGCTGATGTCCAGTGTGTCCACAGTGTTCTGGTGTTGGGAGACTCGTTATAGAAACTCTGTTGACAGTTGTGCGAAAGCCTTGTCACTGTTTTCGCTGCTAACAAGTTACGAGCGGCTGTCACCTCGTATTGAGTTCCCGATGACAGACAAGCCTGAACTCGCGAATCTAACAAGCTGTGAGTAAATGAGACTGAAATGAGACGCCTGGCTTTGATGTTCAATTAAAACAACACACCTTTCAGCTTGGCGTACAGCCACTGTACTTTTGCCAAAAATGACTGCATTCGTGCCATGAGTTGGAGTCCAGTCCCTGCCATGTTTGTCTATCTGCTCTTTACTCTCTACCAGGGGGGGGGGTAGAATGTGGTGCAGATTGTTGTGGTGTGACACTTGACCCACCGTGCCAGTGTGAATGTGGTGTGGGGGTGAGCGAACACTGCAAAAAGTAATCTAGAAATAAGAAATTCTTGAAAAAAGTAAATTTGCTTGATTTGAGCAACTCATTTCAAGAAGTTTGCCAACGGGGTACATTTTTTACAATTAAGAAAGACATCAACAACAATTTGATTTCATTAAAAAATATATAGCTAATTTTGAGAGCGATCTGCAGTCTTGTTTCCATCCGGCCGTGACTATAATATCAGTTTACCAGCACCGAGTATGTCATGAGAAGCTTAATCTGATCTGATACTTGGGCTTAAGTCATTATATTATAGGCAAAGATTCTTCAGGCTTCTCTTCATCTGTACTCTGTAGTTGAGATGTAGGACGTTTCCATCTTAATCTTAATCTTTTACCTTTATTTAACCAGGAAAATCCCACTGAGATTAAGAATCTCTTTTTCAGGGGAGTCCTGGCCAACAGAAGGGATCCTATTGAACATGATTTTAGTCTCTTAAGAAGGAACCAGTAAGAGGAGTTAACCTCTAGGTGCCAAGTATTCATTCGCTGACGAAGATCTTAGGATTAAGATCGAAACGTCCTACACTTCAACTACTTCAGTACAGATGAAGACTGAAGGATCTTTGCCGACGATGGACGACTGAGAACCTACACATAAGCCATGATATTGTTACCATGTTTAATGCTGTTCATTTCCTGACAATAAAATCTTATTTTCCAAAAAAAAAAAAAGTATGTTTAAAAACACAAAAGCTTAACATACTGGTGGTACAGTTGCCTCACAGATTCAATTTCCGACTTGAATGAGATCATTACTTGTTGTTCCTGCGTCTGGGTGGGTTTCCTCCAAGCACCAGTTTCTCCCATCAACCTAAAACATGCACAATAGGCTAATCTTCCAGCTGGGTGAACCAAGATACTGGCCTAAGATCTGGAGATGGCTCCCCAGGCTCCAAATGCAAATATTTTGTATTAGTTCAAACTAATTACTCTTTAATTGTGTAGTCAAACAATGATCAATTTTTGTGAAGGTTTTTTTGCAACTTTATACTGAAAAAGGCCAACCTAAATAAGAACTGCTAGATGCACGTTTCCAAAAGTAAGGCAAAGTAAAATATGTTTTGTCTTAGATTGGAGGAATTTGTCCGCAGCTGCCAGTCCTCTCGTTGGCGTGGAGTGTCCAGATACCGTCCTGCCAATAGCGTTTCTCCCTCTGCTTAGTTTATGGCCATGTGCATTCCCCAGACACATGACCCAGACACATAAACTGGCCGACTACTGTGTGTGTCTGCGCAGGAAGATAGAGGTAAAAACCAGAACAAGGTGTAAGAGTGCCAGTTCTTTGATACATGGGTAAATGAAAGCTCACTCTTTATTTGAAATTGGCAGTAATCAGGATGCTTTTAGCCGTGAAGGGACAAAAACAATGTAAATAGAATTGCAGAGTGCTTTAGCCCTGATTATAAAATGCTCCCCAGTGCCACTGAGAGGGAAGAAATAATAAGCAACAGAGTGAGCACGGGTCAGTGCCATAACTATTTATAAAGCACAGAATATAGACACAGAATAAATGCCTCTAGCATAATAATGAATAAAAAGGGCAGTAGGGTGGTAGCAAATTATACTATGCAATAACTTTTTGGTTATACAATCTTTAGTTAAAACTACAATAAAGTAGGAGAAATAGAATTAAAATACAGAATGGGGAAAGCAAGAAGAAAAGCTTCATTTGTACAGCGCCTTTTCACAGACATGGTCGCCAAGCACTTAAGCACAATTTTGTGCTTTTCATTCATCCTGGCCTATCGTATCTGTTTTAAATGGTAAACCAGAACACGCAGACACGGGGAGAACATGTAAACTCCACACAAACAGGCCCCGCCCAACCAGGAAGTGAACTTGGATCCTTGTGTCTGTGCAGTGCGAGAGCGTACCACTCCCATTAGTCAAAGTTATGGCAACAGAGATTCTGATTAGATACTGCCCCCCGAGCACCTCTGAGGCCCCCCAGTGGCAATATGGTAAGTGATATGATAAGCAAAACAACAAAACAACAGCAACATTAAAAGCAAACAATTTAAAACAATAAATGGAGAAAATAGCCCATGGAAAAATAATAAACAACTAAAGCAGGGGTGCTCAAAGTGCAGCCCTCAGACCAGGTTTTGGTGGCCCACAATCTTCTTGTTGAATCGGCACACATTGCCAGAGACTTATTTCTGCAAGTTTAACAATTCTACACTATTCAAACCTCAAAAACTAACATTTTATTGTGAGGCAGAGCTCGCATGAAGGTTCCAGACTAAATACAGGTGTGGGGAGAGGTTTAAACCTCTCTTAAATGAACCCATGCTGAATGTTCGCCTGCACTGGCCATCGATCTGTGGCCCTTTATACCATAGACAATTCAATGATGAAAAAAGCTTGGACATCCCTGAAAGTTAAAGCAAAGTAAAGGCAGGGAAATACAGTAGAAAGCCCCTCTTTACTGGTCGCAAGTGGGTCCAAGTTCAGGTAACAAAAGGTTTACTAAGAATAAATTATAAGAAGGGGTAAAAAAGGGGTCTAAATTAAGGAAAGAGGTCTATGGCCCTTTGGAATATGTTACACTGTATTATCCAATCTACTGGTATGTTACAGTACAGAATGATCTCTTAATTAAACGAGATGCAAATAGATCATTTATATACCATTATTACTATAATTAAACTTGTACATTTCTGAGATTGTAAAGCTTTTTAGTCAGATTTATAAACAGATTTTTAGTCTCAAAAGATTTAAAATCCTGTAGTGTGTGGCCAGCTTTAGTCAAATATAACAAGAATAGTTGTACCGAGTTGAGATCCAGGCTGGTTTGGACCCAGTCCTTGGCGTCGTTGTACTCCTCAGTCAGCCCCATGATGTACAGCGTGTCCAGGGAGTCGATGATGGAGGCGCCCCTCAGACCCCCTGCAAAACACCGCACAGATTCAGAAAGTCAATACATAATCAATACACGAGTTACGTTCCGGGTTTGGGTGACTTAGGGTCAGCTGTAAATTCCCAAGAAGATGTTTATGGAACCAAAAAGACTACAATACTACTACAATCTGCGCACAATGTTCCCTGTTCATTTTAGTTTGGTATTTTCTTTATTTTACTTTGGTAAGAACGCAACTCTTGTCCAAGTCCCTTGAAATTAGGACTTCCTCACATAACCATGCTTCCAAAACCCGTAAATAATGCGTAGTACTTTCAAGTTCACACATTGAGAGTCTAACATACTGTATCTCGAAACACTTTGTTCCATCAGTTCATGTCCATGTCATTGAGTTAAGTTAATTTTCTGCTTCGGTAAACACTCCAGGACCTAAATTCTGAAGGCATTTGTGCAGTATAGTAAAACAAATTAGCACATTTAGCATTGAATGTGTGGAGCGATGCCAAAAGCCGTTCGATAAAAAGCTAGACGCATTTTGACGACCGCTTGGCTCACAATATTCCCACTGAAACAGAATTTGACATTAAAATATCCCTCATATTTTTGTCTTTGAATCCATCTTTTTTGGAAACATTTCTTAAATGAGCCTTGCAGGTATTCAGATTTAACCCCGAAGCTTTCATGTTTTGCTGAGCGGCTGTAAGTTGACAGCGCCTCTGATAAACATTAAAGCCCCTGGCACGCTGAGCCGGTGTAATTGGAGCTGTGGAGTTCGATGATAATAGTAAAGCCGCTATGTGGGGCCAGATGAAACACAGCGTCCCTCCAAGATTAAAAGCATCAACTAAAAAGCGTCAGCGCCGGCGACATGAAAGCTCCGCCATTCGGGAGCGCAGCACGTAGGGACGGGCTCGGCTAATGCACTGATTTTAGAAAACATTTAGCATCTGCCACACGGTTTTACAAGCTGCGGATGGGTCCATTTCATCTTTCTCGACAAAATGAGACGCGCCGAGAGGAAGTGTCTCATTTGGTTTGCCGTTATAATGCTGTACTTCAATCATCTGGTGAAAAGATTGAAGTACAGGAAGTAGAAATGGATGTTCGTGCGAGTGGATTTTATATGTATGAGTTTTCAAATCAAAATTTAAGTTATAATTAGAGAAACTGTGGTTCAGTGTTCCATCGTCAAAACCCTGGAGTTGTGTTTTGAGTTAATCAAATTTAATAGCGCTAACAGGATTTATGGAGAAAAAAAAAATGTGGCAGTTTCGAGTAAACTTTACACTGCATTTCCTTCAGCAACTATTGAAAGCATTTCTTGCTTTTTTTGTTTTACATAGAGTTGTGCGCATAGGTTTACATACCCTTTTAATCTTTTGGCCATTTTTCACAGAATATGAAAGATAACACAAAAATCTTTTGGTTAGTGGTTAGTGGTTGTGCAAAGCCATTTATTGCCAAAGAACTGAGTTTACTCTTTTGAAATCATAATGACACAGAAACTACTCAAATGTCCCTGATCTAACGTTTACATGACCTTCAACAACTGCCAGGAAAATTGTCCAGGAGCAAAGAAAAACTCAGCTGAAATACAGGACTCTCTGACAAAAGTGGACTCTGAAAAAATGTGTTGTTTCAAGATGCACCATATGTTAACTTTTGATCAGGGACATTTGGCTAGTTTCTAGTTGAACAGCGTAAACAATCAGGTTTAACAATACAGATTTTTGTGTTATCATTCATATTCCATGAAATGTCCAATACACCCTGGAAGAATGTCAGGGTATGTAAACTTTTGAGCACTTTTTTTTTTAGCAATGGGGAAGTTCACCATTTTCCACGTAGCCTCTCCCGTGCCCCAACGTAACCAGGAAGCTCTGTGCCGAGTCCCCTGCCCACACCTCATCACATCACACCAATGTTCGACAGTAAACTACTTCCACGTAGTCAGAAAAACAGCCACGTGTATGTTCAGTGATGATTTGGTGAATCGAGAGGCTCCTAAAACTACAGCGAAAATAGGCTTTTTGCACAGAATGTTTTTGGCTAACTTCCTGTTGGCCAGTGTTTGGTAAAGACCAATCCAAACTATATACAAAGTGTAATTTATAACAAAAAAAAAAAAAATCAGATTGTGCTGCTATTTTACCATTTACATAAAATTAGCATTAGTCTTTAGCTACAGGATTAAAACATCTACAAAGTTTGTAGATCGTGTTACATCTTGTGTAAAGTTTAGTGCAGGTTGAAAGTGATTATCCAACAGCTGCATGTTTTCAGCTATGTTTAAATATTTTTTCTTCATAAGAATAAACAAGAAGAGGAAGTTAGCAGGAAGTTGCCCAGTAACATTGCATGCCCAGAACCTATTGCAATGTGTCAAACCAATATTATGTTCCACACTGCTCTAGATGCAGTAGAAATGATCAGAAAAACCTGAAAAATGCAATACATCTGCTTCACGCAAGCCCAGGAGCATTAATAGTAAGTAGAGAAAAGATTGAAACGAATACAAGCAACATATGGATTTCTAACTTTACAGATGTCTAATCTCATGTTTAACACAGGGGAGACAGGTGAAGGCAACTAGAATGTGTCAACCCATCTTACCAGCATTAAAAACATTACCAGCTCTTTTGTCTCTTCTCATAAGAGGAGATATTATGTAAATGTAACAGCAGCTCGCAGAGACTGGCTCAAAATCCACACTAATGAATTACAGTAAGAAGGGTCCAAGGCGAGATTATGGTTTGGAAGTTTAATAACGGCTGTATAATGAATGTAAAGGGCTACGGGCTTGTAGCTGATGGTGGGAATGTGATTGTCTAACACTTGTAACATGAGGAAAGAGGAGCCCAGCCTTTACGTCGGTGGCAGTGTTGATGAACACAGCCTACAGTAGATGGCTGCATTGATCTGACGCAACGGAGCAGCAACCTGTCACATCAAAGTCCATGCTCTCCGACGGCCGCTAATGCTAACACTAGCGCAGATGCGAATGCTAACCGTAGCTTTGGGCACGTCTGGAAATAAGGCCGCAGTGTGCAATGATACAGGCAGGAAGGAAGTGTTATGTTGGATTACTGTATTTAGCATATTGCAGTTTCATATCTACTAGTGTTGTTCTTGTAGGACGACTACAGTAGGCCAGGCACCAACAATACAATAGTGTTTTTAAGGCTAAATGGGAGTCATTCATTATCTGACTTCATTAGTAATTTTGACTATTTTAATTTTTTGTTTTAGTCTGTTGTTGAAATTTTTTGGTCAAGTTACAGCCAACGATTCATCAGGCAAATTGAAGTCTCTGGATCAATAACGCATCAAGTCAATCAAAAAGGGGTATATACTGCATTCAATGGCTTCAAGAACTTTTCTGGGTTTATCAGTTGAAAAGAAACAAACTGAAGTTCAATCAATCTGTCAGTCTATTTCTTCTTTACTTTTGGTTTTGTTTTAGTCAGAAAAATAATATTATCAGTTGACAAAATCAAATGGGCTGTAATTTTATCAGTTTTCAAACCATGTGAAATTGTTAGTTGTGGCCCACACTCATTCCTAATTTTAACAATCTTCCTACAATCTTTGCGGAGATTTACTTTATAAGCCGATTTCACAGACACAGATGTGTTTTTAGCATTGGTGCAACCTTGATTGAACGACTCCTAAGAAATGTATGCAGCTCGGCCTGTCAAGTATGAGTAATAGTATGTACTGAGGAAGAAAATATCTCTAACAATATTATTGAATAAAGCAATAGTCCGGTGCTTCAGATTATGCCAGTTTTATGCTAACAAAACTGTAACTCTAAACCAGAAAAAATGGCATTAAATATTTGCAAGTACCTGATTAAGTATTCTCTGTGTTTTTAGATTGCATTGGTGCAGTCATGTTTTTTTTTTTAATTGTGTTAGTAGGTTACCCCTTTAACTATCATTGATCTCAGGCTATCATCATTATTATTGAATGGATTCGTGGCCTGGGCTAATTATTGGGAGTTAGATTGACTGATGGTGATGCTGACTTTTCACCTCATGATTTCCATAACTATGTAAACAGATGAGGTCAGCGTGAATGCTAAAGGCTACAAGGCACGCAGATCAATGGTTTGACTGTCTAGACTGGAAGAATACTGCTGGACTGCAGGTTATAAACAAGCACACTGTATTTTAGCAGCAAATGAAATTGATGAATTAACAAAAGACAGAAACAGTAGATTGTGTTCATTATAACAGGCTTAAAAGCTGAAATTGATGGGAATATTAATATCAAGGAAAGGCCAGCATACATATGGTTGAATATACCATCGAAATACTGATGTTTTGACTGGTTCACTGTGAATATCTCAGTCACTTCTTAACCTTTCCCCCTGAAGAAAAACAAACTGACTTGAAGTTTAGATGAAGTTTTCTTGTAAATGCAATCAATTGTTGAACAAAATAATATCATCCATAATATGAAAAGTTTATTTGTTTAATAAAGTGATTACATTGTACAAAAATGTCCCTTCTTATTATTACTTCATTTTTAAACCTTATATTTTGATTAGTATCATATAGGGCTGGGCAATTTGGCCTAAAAATAAACATTCAGATGTGATTTTTCAGGTGCATTATAGAAAATACATTATATTTTCAGCTGGTCCTTTATCTGCCATTTGTGCTGCTTTTAGAATTATTTTAGGGAGACTAATGATTTTTTTTGTGGGGCCCCCTTCAAATTGGGCCCTCTCAGCAATTGCCCAGTTAGCCCTATTCATAGTTACGTGGGCCTGCTACAGAAATCTGAGAGGATCAGGCGGAGCAAAGGCGGTATGGCCATAAGACAGTGTCAGTGCCCTCTGCTGGACAGGTGTGGGATTCCTTCCTTTAAAAATGTTGGCTGCCCCCTAGTGGCTGAATTGAGCATTTTAATTATTTCTTTAAAATGTCATAACTCCTGACAGGAATGGGCTAGAGCAGGGTTCGGGAACCTTTTTAGCTAAAAGAGCCAAAAAAGTCACATGTATTTCTGTAAGAGCCATACAATATATTTTTTAATCTGAATACAACAAAATTATTTTTTAGCAACGTTGTTATACTGGAGTTATCCAATATATAAAATAGTTCGACTAGGGCTGTAACCATTTAGTTATGGAATAATAAATATTTATTATTAGGCAGTATTAATGATCTGTTGTTTTTATGATAAACAAAACAAACAATGTGAACAGTGCTCTTGTTAAGTTTCACTTTGATGCCACAGAGCAGCTTTTGGTATTTGGACTGTTCCTGGACAACTTTATGTTTTTACATGTTGGAGTTTTTGATTGATTGGACAATGGTCATGTGGAGAAGAATGGTAACTTATGACCAACATTGTATTTTATGCATTTGGACCATAATGCACCGCTCTGGATCTACAGCTGGACGTGGTCGTCTTCAGGAGAACCCTAAAGAAGAACATACAGATTTTTTTTATGAAATACTGTATAACCCCTATTACTCATTGAGTTAAGAAATGCCAGCTAAGATTTATCTGAGAGCCACATGCAGTCATCAAAAGAGCCACATCTGGCTCCCGAGCCATAGGTTCCCTACCCCTGGGACAGAGGCTTACTTTTTAAAATTGTTTTTTTCCTTAATTCTTGATAAAAACTCAAATTTGCTAAATTAAAATCATTTTTAGCTACAAATTATCATCAAACAGTCAAGCCAATATAAAATTGATCAGGCATTTTCATCTCTGTAAGTATATAACCTATTCATATTTACAGTAAAGGGCAGCAAATGGCCTGAGATGCAGTTCACCGAAGCCATCTGCTGAGTGTGCCGTGTCATATGTGCATCACTGGATCATATTCTACCACTTCTAAAGTTACAAAGTAAAGTTGTAACTCAAAACTTTCGCTCCATCATGTGGGAAAAGACTATTTTAGCTACAAACGGAGGGCCTTATCTCCATTCAATGACAAATAGTGACAACTGAGAGGAGGAAGGTGTAATCAGATAGCTAATGCCCTTTGGGTGCTCAACCCCAGAGGTAGATCTTTGAGGCTGCAGGCGAGGCAAGCGAGCGTGGAAAATTCCTATTGAAAACAGCAGCAAAACGAAGATGATTGATTGACTGTGGGGATAGACAGAGCAGATCAATCCATCATGGTTTGCTCCTTCAGCTTCCACTCTCTAAGAAGCTATTTATTTCTGCTCTCCTATGCTCTCAATGTAAAGCCTCGAGGGTCCTCTGCAGACCAAAGGCGAGATGTGTTTTATTGTGAAGGCGCAGACGTAGAAAATACGAGCTCTGGCATTTATGCTTTCATACGTGAAGCCTGTGCTCAGGATCAATCTGGTCGATTTGTGAAATATGTTCTACAAATGGAGGTGGGTTCAAAGTGTGAATCTGAAACGCTTGGTCAAAGATTTAATGGAAGGAATTTAGCCGAACTATCAAAAATAAGTACTTAGTAGCAGTGGAAATGGTGTTGTACGTGTATTGACAAAGAATTTAAACAAAACCTGCAGAAGAATGCAAAGGTCATTTTGGTGCTCTAGGCAAGAATGGGCTCTAACACTCAAATTACCTTCCATAGATTTGCTGGATTTTTGGCCCTTTGCCATTGTATATAGACTCTTTCGCTGCTTACGTCATCAGTGACATCAGCTGGAGGCAGGAAGTGAGTAAGAGAAATAAGATTAAACTAAAACTAGCGAACATAAGTGTAAAACTACAACTAAAAAATGTCGTCCTGTTGTGGCTTAAGGTGCAAGAACAAGAGGAATGACTTTTGAGACGATAAAATAAGGTTTTATCTGATATTTACAACAGCAGTTAGACATTTGTTTATCGTTGCTATGACAACAGCTACAATGAAAATAGATAGGAGCCTAGCTTTCTGCCTCCAGCTAAGCCCCAAATGTTTACAAACAATGAAAGGGTCTATAGCATAAGGCTGTTTGTTCACTCTTTTTTTTTGCTTCCATTCCCTATTCCACAATTTTGCCATGGATATAGAAAATGGAAGTCCAGTTCATAATATAAGAAACACATAAAACTGCAAGGCTTTACTATTGCTCAAAATTGTATGAGTTTTATATGAAGGAGGAGTCATGATATGACCCTATGCAGCGTTTATCTGCAATGTGCTTATTTAATTTAGAGTAATAGTTTATTTGATGAGACCATACATCAGATTAAACATGATATAAGAATATAAACCTTTAAAATAAGGAAGAGAATGAAAGGATACTCTTTGTGATCGTCTGCCTCAGTGTGACTGTTATGTGTCTGGTTCGTGTGCGAGGGCCACAGCAGCGGGGCGCTCCTTCTGAAACCATTAGTGAGACATTGGCCCATGGATGTTCATTCATCAGCCTGTCACACACCAGTCCGGGTCGGTCAGGGAGGCTACATTAGCCCACCACAGCCCAGATGCTCAATCATTCATTCAGCCCAGTGTGAGCTCTGATCCTCTCTCACTCTTTCCCACACTGGTCATGTGTACAGGCGGCATAGCACTCCTTTCAGAGCGGAGGTATTATGTTTGTTGTAGGTGCCAATTTCA
The DNA here is from genome assembly GCA_900303255.1 of Lesueurigobius sanzi. NCBI lineage: Eukaryota > Metazoa > Chordata > Actinopteri > Gobiiformes > Gobiidae > Lesueurigobius > Lesueurigobius sanzi. Next base: position 12,895 of record OMNZ01074848.1, read on the forward strand.
GACACACCTTGAGTTCCAACATTTACAAGAATTGGATTCTTTACATTACGATCTCTTATTCCTCAATCGAAGAGCACTGTCAGCAAAAACATTGGATGAAGCTTTACTAACACCATGTGCCACACTACTCTATTTATTTATTTAATTATTTTTTAATTGACAACAGCTACGCAATGAAGAGGAGCACGGGGAGTAGGGAGGGAGGGCCTTATGGAGTTCACTCATATAACCCAGAATTACAGATGAGGGACAATTAGTTTTAGCATTTTGTAACCAACAAAGTATTAGATAATGGGCAAGATGAGTATGCTATTATTACCAAAACTGGCAAAAAGCATAATACCCCCTCCCACGCTTCCCACTCTTTACTTGAAATTATTTTCCATGACATTTAAAAGTGCAAAAATAGACATTGTGATTACGTATTTCGTGGCCCTCTGTGCCCTCCTCCTCTGTGCCCTCCTCCTAAAAGTGCAAAAATAGACATTGTGATTACGTATTTCGCGGCCCTCTGTGCCCTTTGGTCTGAAGAGATTTTAACTTAGACATATAAAGTTTTGGTTAAATGGGGGGTTCGGGAGTCCTCCCCTGGGAAAACTTCGAAATAGGTCTGATGTAGTGAGCATAGTATCACTTACATTTAGTTTTAAACAGAAAAGCAAAGGGAGGTGAACTAAAAAACATTTTTTTTTTCCATTTTCCATGTGATTCCCATGACTTGAAAAAGTCAGGTAATTTTCCAGGTTTTCAAGATTTCCCTGGTAGAATGGGAACCCTGCCCCCTTTAGGACAAAAAAATACAAAAAAGTCGGAATGACAACCCTGTGTCCAACAATGACTAAAAGAGCGGCATCAATGGAAAGCTGCAGAAGATTCAAAAGATGCAAACGACTACTTCAAGTATGTTTTTAATGTTGGAACAGCAATATGTCATGGTAAAAAGGTCTAAAAGTCAATTTTGCACAAGGCCCCCATTTACATCCAACGAGTAAAGGTCAGAATTCAATCTTCCTTCAGCTACTATTTCACCAACATTGGGTCTTGCGCACCCTCAAAGCTCAGAGGCTTCACGCGTGTCTCATCAACTGGTCCTGACATGGCCACCTCCTCGAAGTTCGCCGAGGCAAAGGGAATTGATGGAGGCACTGGGGTTAATCTTAATTGCACCAGCCTATTACCTGTGAACAGCAGTATGCGATCATAAATCAGCGGACCAATGATCTCACGGGCGCTAATGCTGGTTGGCACCGCAAAGACGTGGTTAGCGAGCCGGCGAGCGCTGGTGCGATGCGGGCTGTTTTCTATTCGCGGCACATGGAGGCGCAGCAGATGAAGTGAGCGAAGGAGATAGCTCTGTAGGCGAGTGGACTTTTGATTGAGGGAGCCGGAGGAGGTGAGGGCGAGTTTGCAGGGAGCAGCGTTATGAAGGTTTATCAAGCTTAAGCATCTCGAGAAACACTGAGAAATGTCAAAGCCATCAATCACGGCGGGCCCAGAATGCCAACGGTTAGCAGTGGGCTCCTCCGTATGTCAGATATGGATTTGTCAAAAATGTCAATTAGGTGAAAGAAGGTTGGTACAAGTGGATATGTGGATCGATGTATTGACAAGCTGACCAGCCCCCTCCCTCTGTAAGGATTAGTTGTTGCCTTAGGGGATGGGTCCCGGAAATGAGAAAATATACAAGGCCCAACGGTGCTGAAACAAATTAAAATGAGCTTACAGCAACAAAGCTATCTTTCTGTGCAGGTTCTCAGTCGTACAGGAGAAACGTCCGACACTTCAACTACAGAGTACAGATGAAGACTGAAGAATCTTGGCCTACAATGAAAGCTATGTTTATTTATTCCCCTGTCCCAGGTGTCAAAAACTAGCATTTAAGTTCTTGTGGATGAATATCAATACATTACATTATTGCCATTGATTATTGTTTATAATTGGTGGCTGTCTTTTTTCCCCAAACAATTATTTGAGAAGCACTGAGTTGCTTTTTAATGGAGTAATCACAAACCAGTAATCAGATTACTTTTTTAGGGTAACTGTGGCAACACGGATTACAAACAAGGAAGTTAATCGTAAAGGTGTAGGCTGAAGCCGCTGCTTATTACACCTACCCTATTACAGCACAAAATCAACCTTCAATACTGAGACAAATAAACATAGAAGTTAGCAATCAAAAGCACAAAGTTTTTTTTTTAAATAAAAGATTGAATTTCCCCTCTTGAGCTCACCAGTGAGACCATTCCACAAACCTTTAACAGAAATAGTGTTCATTGTATCATTTGTTCTGACCATTTGTTCTTTAAACAGCAGTTCTCACCAATTTAGACTTTTTCCCGATTCAGAGCGAACATTTGGCTTGTTCAATGACATTTCAGCCTGGCTCTAAGGTAATCCCTCTTGAAATAAGAAAGACAAATTGGAATTAGGGCAAGAGCAATTTTCTTACCCTATTGGCAGATAAATGATGTATTGAAAAGGTTGTTAACATCCCAAAACAAGCCCAAACAAATAAACTACATTTAGATGAATATGTTCAATTTGAGTCATTTAAACATCTATATGTGCATTTTTTGCAGCGTATATAACTGTGCCTCTGTATCAGAAAGTTACCTTTCTGGAGCTTAGAGAGGATAAAATATATTACGGATCTCTTAAATGTCACAGTCGATGATTTCAAAATGTACTTTCCGGTACTCAGAACACATTTGCAAAGGGCACAGACTTTTTGATTCACTTCAAAAACATTTTTCACAGCAATGTTAAATAAACAAAGAGGTGTGTTATTACGGTGTCATCTAATGTACAAAGATGACAAAAATACAAACAAAAAATCTGATTAACTGTATCCTAATTGTACATTTGGCACCAAAGTGATCTACTTTATTAGAATGAGCTGCAAATGTTGTATGAGCGTGATTGGATGTCAGAGTTCACCTGATGGACATGTTTTTTAGGATAAAGGGTAAATGGGTGTCTGGACATAGTTAATCTTTAACCTTTTATGTGCTATCCTCTAGTATTTTTTACATCACACGTGTTTGGAGTGAATGTGTTTGGAGTCCCATGTAAAGCGCTTTGTGACTATGTCTGTGAAAGGCGCTATATAAATAAAGCTCTTCTTCTTTTATGAAATGTTTATTGATTTCATCATTTTGCATGGATACATTTTTTCTTTTAGCTGATGTGTTTGTTGAAAGTACCATGCAAACAAGGCAACAAACAGGCTTAGGCTTTGAAGGGGGGCTTTTTATTATTATTCTAAAATAAAATTGCATGATCATGATCATTATCGATTTCCGGAGGAGGCACTGGAGCAGACTGCGTGGAGAGGGTAACAGACTTCCGTTTCCTTGGAGTCTACATTGAGGAGGACCTGAGCTGGAGCGTTAACACTTCTGAGTTATTGAAAAAGGCCCAGTTACTGAGGATCCTAAGGAAAAATAACATCTGCCAGAGACTGCTGGTGTCCTCCTATAGGTGCTTGATCGAGAGCATCCTCACATACTGCGTGTGTGTGGTATAACAGCTGCACGGGAGCTCAGAGGAAAGTGCTTCAGAAGATCATTAACACTGCTCAGAAGATCACTGTCTGCCCTCTCCTCTCTCTGACAGAGCTATACAGCTATGCCTCAAGAAGGCTCAAACCATCATCAGGGACACCTCACATCCAGGACACTCCCTCTTCCAATTACTACCTTCAAGGAGTAGGCACAGGTCCATTAAGACCAGGACAAATAGATTTAAGAACAGTTTTTATCCAAGTGCAGTTGCCACACTCAAATGTAACCGACCACAGGCCTAATGTAACTGATGAGTGTGTCATGTGTCATTTTAAAGAATGAATTGCCTTTTAACATTTATTGACAATTTTTGGAAGACACCAACTGGACAACTAAATTTCCGTTGTACTTGTTGCAATGACAATAAAGATTATTCTATTCTATTCTAAAGTATGCTCTGATCCATAAAGTTACCGTTTATGGATAAGACGAGACGAACAAAACAACAGGGAGATGGGAGTCACTGCTCGACTGAATGATTTTTTGAGATGACTGCTGTTCATTCAAAACTATTTAGACGATTAGTGCCAAGAATCCTTGGACTATTTACAGGGCGCATGTAAACTTGGCAGCCAGGATAAGTCAACAACACAACACACACTGCTGTTAACAGGCATATAGACCTACCACTCCTTCACGAACACAGAGCTTCCTCTCAGACTCGTCTTCCCAGAGCAACACGATGTAAACTAATCCCGATGATTATCACCGTGTAGCACTGTTACCTCAGAGCAAGGGTGCATGCATAGGGCTCATTAGGCGCCTTCAGTTCAGTTGGCACTTTTGCACCAGACTGCAAGATTTGTTCTATGCAAATCCTATCGGCAGCTCTAAAGTCCCCAATCGAGTTTGGAGAAGATTCAGACGTGGGAACCTCTGTGAGCTTTTAGGAGGGTGGTGAACAAACAAAGCCTGGGGCTTTCTTTAAATTGGTGGTTACATCAGCATACGTTGGCATGTTATAAATCAAATAATAATAAGTTGTACGCCGTTTAAACATTTGTGTGACATGGGGCTGCTCGATTATAGGAAAAATAATAATCACTATATATCAATCAATAATATTTAATAATTGAAATCACGATTATTCACACGAATAATTGTCAATTGTCGTTGTTGTTTTTAATCATCGATCAAATTATTTTTGTATAGCCTCGTATCATAAAACAACTTTGCTTTAGAGGGCTCCACATTCACTCAACGCAATGTCCAAGTATGTTCAGTTTGGAAAGGGTCTCGGTGCCCTCACACTGCCCCCTACTGGCCTGCTCTTACACCTGTGCCATGCCCTGCACACTCCTGCTGATGACAACATCATGGTGCGTCATCTGTTGTCATATCGGGCTAAAGCACATCAAATGCAGAGGTATTGAAATAATAATCCCAGCGGCTTTTGTGAGATGCTCTTCTCTGTTACATGGAGCAGCCAGGGCAAAGGATACAAGAGACTTTGATACCTGTTGCATTGTGCTGCTGTGCTTCTTCAGTAAAAGGTAAACATGGATCAGTGGCCTGTTTGCATGAGGGCTGTTTTCTCTCTCCTCTGACAAATCAGAGGCCAACAGTCTGTCATGTTAGTATCAGTTCAGTTTGCTTTGGCTCAAGGCTGAAGACAGGTCCAAAGACAGTCCTTGTTCGGCGGTCTCTGGCCATGTCTGGCCCCGCAAGATTCACATGGAAACAAAAGACAATGCGGGTCACACGGATTACGCCAGTGGCAAAAGCCTACTGTATATGTGGTTGAGGCGCCATCTTGCAAGGCCAAACAACAAACTGACAACTGTAGAGCTAAAGGAAGATAGATAATCACTTCAGGATGTGTCGGGCTTGTTGTGTAGTTGGTTGCAATGTGAGATCACACAACTGGCAAGTGAAATACAATCAAAAATGGGTCTTTTCATTGTTTTGTAAAAATTGTGGCAAACTCACATAATGCATTGCGCCATGATGTCATTTCCAAAGCTCACGTGTTTGTTTCAACAAGCATTACTTTCATTTAATTACTTTCACCCTATTCTATATTATGGAGCAGGCTCCAACAACTAAACTTGCAAAAATTGACATGCCACAAGTAAGAACCTTTTGCCTTTATCTCGTAATAAAAAAAAGCTAAGGCTAATGTATCTCAAAACAAACTATTACTCTTCCCTCTATTTCCAGCCATAAACTGTATAACTGTATAACATCCCAGGTGCAAAAGCAGCTATCTAATGGTGCTTTATGTCAGTCAGTGAATCACATTTACAAGACACAGTCGAGACAGAGCATTGACCACATTAGAGCTGGAGACAAAGTAATGTATTCTATGTTGGAGCCCAGAGGGAGATACAGCACGAGACAGAAGACTTCTAGACAAAGATAGATTATTCACACTCAACCTTCTGGAGTTTAGAGTAAAATAAACCAACAGTGGGTTTACAAAATGTATTCATTATTTCAATATGAACCAGTCTAATATAAAATAATACATTCATTCTCTATTGGCAAAAATTACACAGATTTCTGATTCATATCCTAGATATATTTTCTACTTACGGAAGATTTACAAATAACAACTTTTGCGACATAGATTATAATAGCACTATAAACCTTCATCGTCAAAGTACCCAATGTGAATGCGAGTCCTTCACAACCTAGAAATGGCTCCGTGTGGTGTTGTCTGAACAGTCTAATTGCAGAGATCAGATTTGGCACTGGGGGACAGCGTGGCATGTCCAGGGCCTGTGTGATGTGACAGATGAGATTACGTCGAGAGCAGAGTGTTATCGAAGCTCTCACCTCCTCCACACCCTTCACATTGATCAACACGGCTGGGCACTATCATGCGCCGGATACTGTGTCACTGTAGCTCTCCAATCACATGACAGGCCAAAGCTACAGGCTCTAACCAGGGACTGATGAAGACACCATTCTGAGGTCTGCTGATTGTATTCTTAAAAATGGCTTTGGGATCGGCGTTTAGGATTGCTTCAACAACAGCGAGAGTAAAGGAGGACGAAGCCAGGTCTAAATCAAAACTAAAAATGGACTAAACCAGTTTGAAATCAGCTGTAAAACAAAATATATGTATACTGTACATTGCATGTACTGTACATCACAATTTTCTTCGTGCTTTGATTAGGGCAGCACAACACTGAAAAAACATGATGGAAGGATTCTAAACTTTTGAGTGACGATTGTAAGAAAAAATATTGCAATTTTACGATTATTCACGATTATCGGAATTTAGAAAGAAAATACAGAGAATTTCCCAATCTTACAATAAGCACTGCCTTCAAACTTGAGATTTAAGCCAGATTTGAGCCAGAGTTAGAACAGGTTTAGACCAGGTTTAGACCAGTTTAGGCCAGGTGAAGGTCACGTTTAGACCAGGTTTAGACCGGGTTTAGGTAACATTTAGACCAGGTTTAGACTAGGTTTAGACCGGATTTAGGTCACATTTAGACCAGGTTTAGACTAGGTTTAGGCCAGGTGAAGGCCAAGTTTAGGTCACGTTTAGACCAGGTTTAGACTAGGTTTAGACCGGATTTAGGTCACGTTTAGACCAGGTTTAGACTAGGTTTAGACTAGGTTTAGACCGGATTTAGGTCACGTTTAGACCAGGTTTAGACTAGGTTTAGGCCAGGTGAAAGCCAGGTTTAGGTCACGTTTTGACTAAGTTTAGACCAGGTTTAGGTCACGTTTAGACCAGGTTTAGACTAGGTTTAGACCGGATTTAGGTCACGTTTAGACCAGGTTTAGACTAGGTTTAGATCAGATTTAGGTCACGTTTAGACTAGGTTTAGGCCAGGTGAAGGCCAGGTTTAGGTCACGTTTAGACCAGGTTTAGACTAAGTTTAGACCGGGTTCGGGTCACGTTTAGACTAGGTTTAGACCGGGTTTATGTCACGTTTAGACCAGGTTTAGACTAAGTTTAGACCGGGTTCGGGTCACGTTTAGACTAGGTTTAGACCGGGTTTAGGTCACGTTTAGACTAGGTTTAGACTAGGTTTAGACCGGGTTTAGGTCACGTTTAGACCAGGTTTAGACTAAGTTTAGACCGGGTTCGGGTCACGTTTAGACTAGGTTTAGACCGGGTTTATGTCACGTTTAGACCAGGTTTAGATTAAGTTTAGACCGGGTTTAGGTCACGTTTAGACCAGGTTTAGACTTGGTTTAGACCGGGTTTAGGTCACGTTTAGACCAGGTTTAGACTAGGTTTAGACCGGGTTTAGGTCACGTTTAGACCAGGTTTAGACCAGGTTTAGGTCACGTTTAGACCAGGTTTAGACTAGGTTTAGGCCAGGTGAAAGCCAGGTTTAGGTCACGTTTAGACCAGGTTTAGACTAGGTTTAGACCAGATTTAGGTCACGTTTAGACTAGGTTTAGGCCAGGTGAAGGCCAGGTTTAGGTCACGTTCAGGCCGGGTTTACGCCAGGTTTAGGTCACGTTTAGACCAGGTTTAGACTAGGTTTAGACCAGATTTAGGTCACGTTTAGACTAGGTTTAGGCCAGGTGAAGGCCAGGTTTAGGTCACGTTTAGGCCGGGTTTACGCCAGGTTTAGGTCACGTTTATACCAGGTTTAGACTAGGTTTAGACCGGGTTTAGGTCACGTTTAGTGTAAACATTTAGTGTAGGAAGGTTCAAATCGTCTACCGCTTGGTGCCACACCCACTTTCTTTCGAACAGAAAGTGGGTGTGGTTGACCAGGCTATCAATCTGAGATTGCTTGCATCAAATCCATCTGGGGAAATGAGGGACATTCAGCAGAATACTTGTTGACTTGCTACAAGTTGATTTGGCAAAGGCAAAGCGCCTCTCCATCCGGTAAATATAGGTAAAAAGGCACAAAGCTATGCCCTCCTACTGAGGTCCACACTTTCCTGCATTAATTCTTACTCTCTTCAAACTGTCACTAGCCAGTGCACAATTCGATTTTACTTTCCACCCTGTCAAACAACTCAAATCATCATCAAGCTACTAAACAAAAGAAGTCTTAAGAAGCCAACATTTCTCATTACTTCAAAAGCTGTCAAATTTCAAGCAATGAGCTATTGATCACTGAAGAATAGAGCACCTTTTCTTGGATACTCATCTCCTCCAATAGAAGGTTTAAAGGGCTAACACCGAAATCTATTTTAGCAACATGAAAGACTGAAAAGGTGAAAATTGTTTTAAATTTTTTCCCAAGGATAACATTGATGTTCTTAACAGAGATCGTTCAACTGAATTCCTGAAAAAAAAAAAAAGCACTTTCGCAGTGATTATAATGGTATTTCGCTGGAAGGGAGAAGATTCTTGAGTTTGTTCTGATAGAAATCCACCTCCCAGGCTTAATCTCCGATTTCTCCTGCAGATAAAAAAAAACACAAGCATGACCCACTCTGTCTGGGCTTTATCTCATCTGAACAGAGCTTTTGGAGCTTTCTCACTAGTTGCACAGAGACTAATGCTCAGCCCAACCAATTATCACGGCTTTAATAACCTGTTGACAAAACGCAGCCGTCAGAGGGGAATTAGCAGGCACCACAAACTCAAAGTGCAGAGAGCAGAGGTGTGATTCCAATACAGAGTTCACTTATGACTTTAATCAAATCTAGAAAGATAGAAATAACATTTTCATTACAAAAACATGAAAGATTCGCATCTTTATCACTCCCGAAGAGAATGTGTTGGAAAAATCAAAGCGTGCCACATCAGTTCACCTGCAATTTCACACCCAATTACAGCGCCGATGTAAACTCTACGCAAAGATCCCCTGCAGGAATGTGAATCCAGGTACATTCCAAATACGCGTCCACACCACTCAAAATCAATTTCCCCGGCGCTGCTTCACCTGTTCCTCCTCCATTTTCCGGCATATACTTGTGTTTCAGAGATTCAGAGGCAGCATTCACGAGTCGTGCACACCTCTTCAAGGCGCGCCAAGAACTGTCTAGCTCTGTTAACTGTTATGCCCATCTATATCTCTTGCTTTACAAGTCTACAAACGTAGGGTTAGCTTGGCATGACCAAATGCAAGATTCACATTCTACTTGGAGAAGAGAATTTGGTCTGGTCTTGAAGTGGACAAGCTAATCAGCGATCCACGATCCCTTATACAGAGCTATATGGCTTAGAGTGGGTTTGTTCAATTCTGCTTCCTTCAAAGCCAACTCCTTCAATAACAGCAATTACTGCATCCTTTTACTCATTGTTAAGCGTCCTTGAGTGCTATACATAAATAATTATTTCAGTTAATTTGAAACTTAGCCAAACGTAAACTGCTGCTGTGAAGATTTAAAACAGCATACACACAAAGTTTATCTTAGCGATTCTATAGTTCAACAAACACACTCTTCCTAAGCCCCTCCCTCCAATTTAGAAAGAAAAAAGTCTCAGAACGGGTTGCCTAATAGCGAAGCTTCGGCAGATGTTTATTCCTGTCGGTGCTCTGCGATGGAGGGATATGCTTTGCAAGAGATCGGGAGGTAAGTATTCGTGGTTACGATGGGCCACAGGAAGGAGCTCGGGGTAAACAGGAGGAGCATTGTATGAGTCACCAGAGCAAATTAAAAGATGAGTGTCTTTACATACGCTCAAGTATCCTGGATACCGTAGGAATGTCCCAGTGAGAGTATCCTGGTTTCTCATAACCTGGATACTGGCCTATCAAGGAAACTGAAACCAGGATTCTGTGTTTACATGGAGACATATAAAATGAGGAAACGGATGGTCATGCGCAAGTAAATAAACTCATTGTAAAAAGCTCTTTTTGTCATAATACCCTCCTTTATTGTTTATCTGGGGCTGTTGCAAAGTGACGTGTTCATAGATAAGAGGGAGGAAATGGATGGAAGGATAGATTGTCTAAGTGTAAGATAGTGATCAAGATATATTTGAGATCATTAGCCAATACCTGCAAAAAGTATTATAATCTTTAAAGAGAGCCTAAACGGGCGTGCCAGAGCCTTTCTCCACCCATGAAATTTGTGGTGAAAGAGGGCTGTCTCTTCGGAGGCTTTGGGGTAACATGCGGGTGGGTGAGTGCGTGGGCAGTGTCAACAAAAATAAATCCTACCAATAAACTATAAATGATCTAAACTAAATGCTGCGCTAATCTCCGCTAACCTGATAATCGCTATGAAAATTATCCAAACTCCAACTCGGATGACGATGTGTGGAGCCCGTGGACATGTCTCCGGTCATTCGGGAAATTCAAATTTAGTAGCAGTGTTGACCCTGAAGAGGGCGCCACCCATTTGGTTTTAGCATGGTTTTAGGCATAAAAAAATACATGATTTGGTGTTTAGTTGCTCTTTAAGGGTGTTTATAAAGTGACAGATCCGTGAGTTATCACATTTTTGTGTTGCTTTGGTAGCTTGACAGTGCATCTCTGGTTGGTTGGTTCACTCCATCCATTTTCCCCACGCGTGTAGAATAAATTGAATCGAGCCCCCAGACTACTCCCTGCTACAATGAGGCGTCTGCATCATGCTATAGCACAATAAGGTCCATGGGGTGAATGCATACATGTAATATCCAAACTATTAAACGCATTTACTCCACTTTAACAAATAAGGAATGCTCTCGACATGAGTGAAAGCATCTCTGCGCCGTGGGATGCACATATGTGAGATGGACCGGGTGATTCAGAGCATGCCTTCAGATGTACAAGTACGCGGATAACAAATGGATGCTAGTAAAGCCCGCTGAGTGATAAATATGTGAGAAGGCAAAGCAAAGTGTTCCTGTGTCTAATGCAGCACGCAGTCAGGCAGTATGTGGGGAAGAGGAAGAATCTGGACAGGTCCAAATAGATGACTCTGTGGCGAGGATGCAGCACACTACAAAATAATGTATTTCCAACATCCTGTAGTCCTATATTTCGTTGAGTCATAGTCTGGACTGCTGTAATAAACAATGCATATGCTGTAAATGTCCTTGGGGAGGATTAAATGATCAAAATGAGGTTGCTGACTCATCTTTGTTGATTGGAAAACAGCAAACATTGTAATAAAATGCCTGTGAAATGTATGTTTACGTGCCAATTAGGGATGCACCAGATTTAATACCATGGCTGATCAAGAAACTGTGAACAGTGATTTTCAATTCAGTGTAAATAGACAGGCTCTTTTACAGTTCAAAGATGTACTAAAGCGTGATTATTGCTACATTGACATGGTTTCCCTTTACCCCATATGTCAAGGCAAATCATGTCACTCACACACAGAATAAAGTCTGCATGTGGGTTCCATTCACTCCATAAAGTCGCCACATTTGCCCTTGGGGTCGGCTGACAGAAGGGTGCACACATCTGCACCACCACCAACCACTCACGCAGGCATTGGGTGAAATGTCTTACCCAAGGACACGGTGACAGTCTGCACCTGCAGGAGCCACTGTCACTCTGATTCTCCCTCTTCATGTAACGATCAGATATGCAGAGTGTGGATACGGAGCTGATAAATTAATCTTATTGAGGTTTTTGTAACAAGTGTATATTATGATGTAAAATTGTACAGTAGGTGAACGCAAGAGTGCCTGTGTGAATGTGTCGATATTGTGTATAGGATTGATGACCTTTGTTAATGTAAATTAAATTGCTATTCTGTGATGTACAGGTCCTTCTCAAAAAATTAGCATATTGTGATAAAGTTCATTCTTTTCCATAATGTAATGATAAAAATTTAACTTTCATATATTTTAGATTCATTGCACACCAACTGAAATATTTCAGGTCTTTTATTGTTTTAATACTGATGATTTTGGCATACAGCTCATGAAAACCCAAAATTCCTATCTCAAAAAATTAGCATATCATGGAAAGGTTCTCTAAACGAGCTATTAACCTAATCATCTGAATCAACTAATTAACTTGAAACACCTGCAAAAGATTCCTGAGACTTTTAAAACCTCCCAGCCTGGTTCATTACTCAAAACCGCAATCATGGGTAAGACTGCCGACCTGACTGCTGTCCAGAAGGCCATCATTGACTCCCTCAACCAAGAGGGTAAGACACAGAAAGACATTTCTGAATGAATAGGCTGTTCCCAGAGTGCTGTATCAAGGCACCTCAGTGGGAAGTCTGTGGGAAGGAAAAAGTGTGGCAGAAAACGCTGCACAACGAGAAGAGGTGACCGGACCCTGAGGATGATTGTGGAGAAGGACCGATTCCAGACCTTGGGGGACCTGACGAAGCAGTGGACTGAGTCTGGAGTAGAAACAGCCAGAGCCACGTGCACAGGCGTGTGCAGGAAATGGGCTACAGGTGCCGCATTCCCCAGGTCAAGCCACTTTTGAACCAGAAACAGCGGCAGAAGCGCCTGACCTGGGCTACAGAGAAGCAGCACTGGACTGTTGATCAGTGGTCCAAAGTACTTTTTTCGGATGAAAGCAAAGTTTGCAGCTCCAAAGTTTTTGGAAATCAAGGTGCCAGAGTCTGGAGGAAGA
>OMNZ01074849.1:5157-18101 GCA_900303255.1 Lesueurigobius sanzi
TGTAATATTGGAAAAACAATTCCTGTAGCAATGCAGACATGTTTGGATATTGGATAAGCTGTTCTTTATTACCTAATGCAGAGGTTTTCAACTGGTTCTGCCCCAGGGACCACCATTCAGACTAAGCAGTAGTCTGCAGCTCCGTGTTTGCGTGTGTGCAATATAGGCCTATTTTTTTTGTATAAAAGAGGGCTATATACTTTATTTTACAATGCTTTGTGTTCTCAAATGTTTAAAATAACAAGTAGAGTTATTAAAAGAGAGATATCAACTTGATATTCATGAATATTCAATATGCAGCAGCCCTAGTTTTTTTTTAGTAGTTAAACTGGATAGCAAGTCATGGACCACCAACAGTACTGCCACGGACCACCAGGGGGCCATGGAGCACCTGTTGAAAACCCCTGATCTAGATGACAATAGTAAATATGTCTAATCTAGTCGAAGCTGCTCAAAATGAGATTACTATTCTGAAGTAAAGTAATTGAAGCCCATGCTTGATTTTTAGTTTTTGTAGTGCAGTATTCATTCCCTCGAGCATATCTTTTCTCTTTTACAATCAAAACATTACACAACACAATATATAAGATGTACAGACAAACTTAAAAGACACAGCAAGACAATACATAATAAGTAAACACTCCAAATCATCAAACCACAACAGCATTAACCAAGACCAAGTCGGGCTCGATAAACTTCTTTGCTCATGAGCCACTGTAGCTGCTCTTTTTCAATAGTTACAAGCCAATTAGCGATATTATAAGACACAAATGAATATATTAATCTTTGAACTATAGTCCATCCTGATTTGAAATGCAAATGTCTTATCCGCCTGAAATCAAATTACTCTTCTGCTCGCGGTACCCAAAAGAGGACCTTTTTTGGACATCTTTTACTACAAAGCTAGCTGCCCGGGGCAATGGGAGGAACAGATCCACCCATGTACTGTATGTCCTGCATTTCAATTCAGACTGGAGCTCTCAGGTGACGCCGCGGCTTTGAGAACTTTTTGGAACCGACTGGGCTAATTAACCCTGATGCTGCTGTCAAAGGCTGAATACATTATAGACGACCACAAGAGAATAACATTGGAACACTTTAGAATTTACTTTACATTGATTTGTGTTGGAATTATGGTGTTTCAAGACTGTTAGTGTAGCTTCTTCAGCTAGGACAAGCCACAAATCTATGTTAGAACTCTGTATTGGACACTTGGCATGGAGCTCTTTTGGAACTTTTGGCCACCATATTGTGTTTCTTGTCAAGAACTTGTGTAAACTAATGGACTGTACTTTTTTTTGGATTTTCTTTTCATTTACTTTAATAATGATGGGTTACACTTGTATTGCAGTTTACAAGCCAGTGTCACAAGCTTCTCAAACCACTACTGTAGTCATTATTCATTCACTCCATACTTGGTGGTGGTAAGCTACAAACTATTGTAGCTGGAGTGGCTACAACAGCTGCCCTGGGGTAGATTAATGGAAGCAAGGCTGTCAGTTTGCACCATCGACTCCTCCGACCCCCACCAAGTTATACAAAATGGAAATCTTTGTAACTAGTCAACGCCATAGCAGGACTCCGCTTTCCTGGGGCAACTAAACATTTTGGACGGGCAAGTGCGCGGTGTCTGCGAGTTGCCCGATCAGTCAAGTGATTATTAGCTCGCAGCAATTCTATTAAGAAGCCGTATTGGTTTGACAAGCAAATATTGCCGTGTTGAGCGTGACTTTCCCCCTTCCTCATGTCGCTGTAATGCAACTGACCAATCAGGGACAAGCTTGTTCACTGACGGGCCAATCAGATTAGCTGGCCATGCATTTTTCTTCGAGATGGAGTGTTCAAGCAAAAGCGGACAACTATACCTGATTTTTTCATAGTAGTGGGATGAAATTATTTTCGTCTTCCTTTTAGTATATTGGAAACAATTTGTGGAAATAATAGTGCATCTAGATATAAAGCATTGATTGTCAATTTTGTGCATCTGGAGGCAAGTTTTCTAGCATTTCTGTGACTATGACCCTAAAAAGTGACCCCGCCAATTGTGAAATGAGCTTACAAACACATCTGTAAGAAGAAACAGGATTTTCGACATGTGTTAGGAAAGTTTGGACACAACTATTCATTTATTTTACTTGCTCTTTCTTCCATTATTTGTCATTTAATAAATTATGAAAAATCAGGTATAGTGCCTTTAATTTTACTCTAGAATGAAAGGAGAAGAATGTTTTCCTCTGCCACATAAACTCGGCCAAACAAGAGCTGTTAAAAAGCGCCCTCAAAATGGTATTAAACAAGAAACATCGCCAGCAAAGCTAAAGCTAAGCCATAAGAGGCTAACGGCGGCTAAAGTAGCTACATCTGTCTGCTCGGAGAAGTTTCCCTGGGTCCGTTACGATGCCGACTGAATGTCATCTTTTGCCTAACCCTAAAAGCACAATAATTACAGAAATAATTCTTGTTGCATCGAGTCCATGAAAGTCAGAACTTCAGAATCCAGTCCAACAACTATGATCGCTATATCCCTTCTTGCCTATCAATTAGCCATGTCCATTAGATCTTCAAAAGCTACAATATAGAACAAGCCTTTAGACACCAATTAGGCCTGAATAACATGCGTCTGTCATAGTGAGAGTTATAATACTATATCTGCAAATGCTCACTGTGTTTTAAAGGGGCATAGATGTTGGAATATAATTAAAATGTTCGATGGGGGGGGCTTGCCAATTGACCAATGACCTCTCTGACCAATCTGGCCCAGTGAAAGTTTTTTCTTTAACACTATTAAAAAGTAATCCAAACTGTGGTGAAACAAAACAGAAACCACCCACTGCTGAAATATCAATGATATATAATATAAACATTAATAAAATGGTTCGATCGTCATCCTTTTATTAGGTTCACTTAACACTTTTAAGATTAGAAATGTCTTGTATAAAACTCCTTACTAAATAGTTGGAGAGATCTGTAGGTATTGATCATGTGCATTAGCTTATTATTAAATAAGTTGAATTGCTGCTTGTCCACAGTTAAATGTAATCATACTCCTATATTCGTCAAATTGTTTTCATTGTGAAATTGTGTATTTGTTTCACTTTGAGTTGGGCAAGCAAGTTTGGATATTGGGCAAGTAAAATAAAAAAATGTCACTGAAAAAGCCTAATGTCAAGGCCTGCCATACGTTAAATACAGTACGTATAATACATTTTCCTCTCATATTTATGTCAGTGATCTACAGCAAAAAGTTTCAAATGTATATTTCTAAAATCCCTCCCCAATCCATCTGCAGAGTCTCGTCTTATTAATATACTGTATGATTTAAGGGCACAACAACAGAACAACTATAGCAGATGGTTGTTGCGTAGTGTCAAGCGGTGGATTTCAGCAAACACATATAGCAGTGCTCTGTACATATTCCAGTGTTTCGGGCAATACAGTGAACCAGTGTAATCTTTTCACTTGAACGTTGAAACTCTCCCAGACAGGCTTTACTGTGCCATCTTGAAAGAACGCTTAAATCTGACAATGTGTGTAAAGCATATATTTCTTTAGTTCGCCCCTACGGGATCCCCCCCTTTTGCCTCTTATACCTGACTGCGCTGTCTGCCTCTTCGTTCCCCGGGAGCTTGATAATCTCACAGGCCTGTTCTCTCAGCGTTATGCAAATGCCGACTGCGGTTTCCCCCATTGGCACCGGCGCGGCACGGAGCATAGCCGGGAGCAGCTAGCTAGCGATGGAGACGGCGCAGAGATCCCAGAGGTGTAGGAAAAAAAAGGAAAAAAAACCCTTCACGGCGCTGTTAGCACGGGCAACAGTTGCATGAGATAGTCGGTATCTGAGGTATTTGCAGTTGGAAGGGATTATGGGAGCAGATAAGAAATGTTTGCGAGAAGATTGGCAGGTTATGAACGGTGAGGCACGGGGGAATGTTAGATTTGCTGGCAGCAAATGCATATTACTCAATCTTTCACTTTTTTTTCTGCATTTGGTAAGTAGAAAACAACCTTTGAGAGATTTTAAATGTCTTATTTCATTTCCCCTCATGAAAACATACGCCTTGAGTTGTGTTGAATGTCACTCGTGCAAGAAGTTTGATCCAGCATATTTAGTCTCTCTCCACCACATTAATAATAACAGTGTATTATGTAACCTCTACCATCTGAACCCTTTTAGACAGGCCCGGGCCAGGTAATAATTGCTGTTTTAATAATATTTTTTAATAATAAAATGATCTGTCAAAAGAATGAGTATTTTTGCAGTTAAATTAAGAAAATAACAACTTATTGCACTAAAAATTAGATCATAAATCTAAATTTACTGGAAATGATATGCTTTTTCTTATATTAGGTGCAAAAATGGGCAGTTCCATTGGCAGAAATCAAAGCTGCTCAGAATAAGGTCAAATATTCTGAATTTAAGCAAATTTAACTTATCAAGAGATCACTTTTTGCGGTGCAGACACGAGGAGAAAATGCAAAAGGCCCCGTTCTGGCCCGGGATCGAACCCGGGACCTTCTAGCTGTGAAGAACGAGCGCTAAACATTGTGCTACTGTGCCGTCGGGTCAATCCAATATGGCTCTACCGTGGCCTGGCAGCCATCTTGGATTTAGGAGACAAAGATGAGTGATTACGATTTCTAAGGAAGGAGAAAAGCCTACATTTATGCAAATGTTTGGCAAAGACGGCTCATTTTATGTAAAATAGCAGCCTTTTTTGTCAGCCATCTTGGATTCTGACACAAAAGTAGATTTTAATTAGACGTTTAGAGATTAGAGATTAAAGTTTCCAGAAGCCATTGAGAAAACCTTGACAGAACAAAACGGTGACTATTACCTGGCCTGGACCTATTTTCGCCTACGGTCATATTTACAGTTCCATACAGTGGTTACAATGTGGTTTAAATGTCTTGCCAAAGAACACAATGGCAGTATGTGCGGCAAGTAGTGAGTATCAAAGCACCAACCCTATTCTCCTACCCTCACAGACAAACTTAAATGTAATATTCTTTTAAATAACCTAAAATACGAATAACTAACATTCATTAACATTAATGTTAATTAAAAAGTTATCAGCCCCTGATTGGACTCCTGTGGCACACCAAACGATGGAGGTTAGGCCGTACCTCATCATTCTTCAATCAACCAAATAATTGTATCACACCGGGCAGTTGGTATTATGCAAATGTCCAATTAATTTGCTACATGCTTCAAGAGCAATGCATAAAAAGAAAAGAAAGCAGTAATTACAACAGGTAACCAACGTTTCACTGACATAAAACTACAAATTCCCCTTCCATTTATTTTTACTGGCACGACACAGGCATGGGAGGTTGCACACTCGATTCAGTTTTCATTTCACAAATACTTATTTATATCTTGACTCCTTGGCTTCGCTCATGTTTGTGCCAACAGATTCTGGCAGGTGCCTTTGCATGTCTGAGTGAATGGAGAATGTCTAATCTTGCGACATGTCACAGAGGTAATTTCATTTTTCTCAGAGCCATGCAGAGATTGTCATTTGGCAATCACACCGTGTCAGGTTTTCTTCACCTCCCGAGGATTGCACCATTTAAACAGAGGATAACGATATTCAAAGCAAATGCAAAAGAGGGCAAGAGCCGAGTGAGCAAAGCGAAGGGCAAAATGAGAGCAAGCCTGGGTTAAGTTTCAGTCTCGTGCGCCACTGTGTCAGTAAGGGTGAGATTCTAACCAAGTAACCCTTCTATTGATGTGCAAATCGGTGTGCACTTTCACTGGTATTTGGTAATAATAATAACACATCTTAGTGGCAGTGTTATATTTGTTTGCTAGAAAATACTTGATCTAAAACAAAGTCTAATTTTCTTGAATCCTGGTATGACACACCTTACAAATCATCTCTGTCCCTTTAAGAGCCTCCTCTCCTCGCTCCGTCTCCATGGATGTAGGTGAAACCATTGATTGTGGGATTTTTGTCTAGCATTGTCCCATAACATCTTTGTAACATCTTTTGTCTCCAAGTGGACAAAAAAGACCAAACTCACCCTTTACGGTTATTTTATGGTGTTTCACCTGTCGGACTCGCTCCAGACTTTAGCAGGAAGTCACTGCAACATTGCTGCGCTCCGCTGTGTTTCCCAAGCACATTCATTTACTAATATTGACATTTGTTATCCACGTGAATCATGTAACTTAGCCTCTTTTCTCTAAATGAGGTTTTTATTACACTCTTGCAACCAAATCTCCATTTCATAGTTACACCCACAGACACCAAAGTCCAGTCATGTACTGACAATATTCTGAAGGTTTTTCATAGGGATTTTTCAATAATTAATTCCTAGCTTGATTTATTGAGTTTTGAACCCCACAAAACAAGTTAAATCAGGTTAGGTGCAGATATGAGGTTGTTGGTGTACAGCAGCCTTTGTCACAGCCCGCTCATCCAAATATGCCACGGGCCTGGTCCCCCATAATAAGAATCTATTTAAAAGAAAATGTAATGGTTTTCCCCGTGCAGTGGTTAGCACTTTGCTTCACAGCGAGAAGGTCCCGGGTTCGATCCCGGGCCACAGCGGGGCGTTTCTGTGTGGAGTTTGCATGTTCTCCTCGTGTCTGCGTAGGTTTCCTCCGGGTGTTTACCCTACCACTAAAAACATGTACAATAGGCAAGGATGAATGAATGTCCATGTGTGAATGCATGTTGCCTCTAATGCCTGAAATGCCTCTAAGGACCCCCAGGGGCTCCTGGACCCCACTTTGGGAACCAGTTGTATACAGCAACAGAAATCTCAGGGTCACAGAACACAACCGTGGGCTACAGCAGTACTGAGGGTTAGACTAGAGGTACTTTATGGAGGCCGCTCATCCTGACTTTCTTTGTCTGAAGTTTATTGAGAAGATTGTTTTAGTTGAAAGTCGAACTATAATCAATAAACATTATACAGTATACATTATTCCAGGGGTCTCCAACCTTTCTTTTGCCTTGTGAACTACTTTTGCGTAACAAAAATGGCAGTGAGCTACTTATGCTTCAAAGAAACATAATGTAACTAGGCCTACAGGATGATAATTCAACAAAGAAAATTGAGTGGTTATTATTTGGTTAGAGAGGATCTTTGTGATGTCAAATCATGATGAAATGTCGTTTGATTACTACAATAACCTGCCTATAGAGGCAAAAGTGCAAATTTTTCATGTATATTTTTATGTCTCTGGGGATTTGTGACAATATTAGGCCTAAATATTTGGAGAGGTTTTGTTCAGACCAAAAAAATTCATCTAAAATTTGATTAATTAAACACACAATGTAGAAACGTAGAAAGCCTTTGGCGAGCTACTTGGACAGGGCTGGCCAGCCACTGGTAGCTCCGGAGCTACTGGTTGGAGATCCCTGCACTGTAGTGGCATTGGGTTATTCCAGGGGTTGCAGTTTCAATGTGGTCAGTGAGGCTTACTGTGTCTCACTCGCCACACCATACTGTATGTAGCACAGAATGGCATTAGTGCTCCAAACGCCACAGTCTTTCACCCTCAAACCAACCAGAAAGAGCCACGCAGACGACGCCGCGGACCATGTGGCATATGGTAACGATGCGCAATGCGTATCCATTGAATAAACACTTTCCATATTGAACTGCGGTGGAAAGGTCACGGTCCTCATTCAAGGCATGCATGGGTCCACCTTTCGCCCACTCCTCGGCTTGTTATGCATCCCATTCTTATCCGACAAACATTCCTCCGTGACAGCCTGACCTTATCCCCAGCCCCCTGAAATACAGAGCCAGAGCATTTGATCGACGGCAAATTCATTTTATGAGCTGCACAATAATATGTTGAGTTAATTCCCAGCTAAATGTCAGGTGAGAAGCTAGTCGCATGGCTTTCTCTGTACTGTTGCGGCGTGGTGTGCTAAACAATGAGTTTAACCCCAATGGCTCAATTGCCAATATTAAAAAGTCCTCTTGCCGAGCCAGATTTTCAGACTGTAAAATGTCAAGGGGTTTCACTTAATCAGTTGTACAGCCATTGTAAATCCCATTTGGTTTGATGTCTTCATAGAAAACTAATAACAAAAGATCAGTCCTTTGATTTGCACAGGCCTCTGTTAAAGCATTGTTCTGACCTCACAGTTGGAAAGGTTAGCACCAAGATTTAGAATGAACAAGTTATGGCATGTACATTATACAGGGTAAAGTCTGTTCTCCCTATTTTAACAAAGTCTTTTGAAATACATGCTAATGAAACTGATGAGTTCTTACTTTAGAGCTGGTCAAATTAAGGCCTGTGAGTCACGTGTGATCTGTTCTGATGTTTCATTTGGCCCATTAAGTCTTTCAAACAACTTTGAAGCTCCAACTTTGATGCATGGACTAAAAATTGTGACCAGCACCACTATTCTTACTAACCTAAAGAAAGGTAATTCACTAGCAAGGACCACGCCACAACCTAATGCGTTTGAGGAATTTATTGAATTGACAGAATTGATGGTGGGCAGATGTGACTTTGGGTGGGGGCTCTGTCTCCGAAAGAGCTGGCTGCCCGACAGCTTCAGGACCCCCCCCTTCTGAGCAGCAAACAGCGCTAAAAGACAAAACATGAGAAATGGGAAGGGAGGGTGGGGTCGACAGATCGAGCGAACAGAATGAAGGGCTTGGCTGGTTATAAAGGGGGGTTATTAGAGGTATGGCAGGTCTGAGGGAGTGGGTTGAGGAATATTTAGCCATTTTTAAGTCATGTAAGTGATAACAGTCAATTTTATACTTTTTTTTACTTGCAATTGACTGGTGGTAAAAACCCAATGTGGCCTTGGGTCAAAAATGCCAATACGGTGGGGCCTTTTTATTCGGTTTTCAGTTTTTTGGCCTCAATCACATTGAACCACTCTGGGGAGATCTCAAACTTGCAGTTCATCCAAGACCGCCCAGGAATTTACAAGAACTGAAGGCTTTCTGCCAAGACGAATGGGCAAACTTGCGCAACGTAAAGAGCCTCATCCACAACTACAACAAAAGACTCTTGTCATTGATGCTAAAGGGGGAAATACAAGGTATCTGGGGTGATCATTTTGGTACTTTCTATTATCATTATTTTTTGAAAAGAGTAAACACAGTTGATTCACAATAAATGACATCACAACCTCTAGATATCAGTGGAAAAATATGTATTTGTGTTCTCTTTCATCTTCTTTGAAAATGGCCAAAAGAAATGAAAATTTCAGTCAGGGTATGTAAACTTTTGGCTACAACTGTACAATAATAAACATTATGACAATGTAATTGTACCCATATTAGGTTAGCCAAAAGGCTAGTTTTGAGTAAAAATGGAACAATGCAATCAGACATAACAGACATATTTACATGGCTAAATTCAATCTAAGATCCTCAAAGAAAAATGTTATGAAAGTCTATCTGTCTAAATGGAACATGTTTGGATACAATCCAGCAAGAAACATTTTCTCAATTATGTTTTTCTGATTGAAGTGGAGTTGAACCTACTTTGCCAAAATAAATAACCTTAAAACTATTTGGATTCTTGACCCAACTGTTTATAATTCAGATTAAACTTGATATCTCTATCCACCACTCAGTACGGCATACTACAAAAAAAATGTAGCTCCACTATTCTGTTCTTTACTGACACAATGCTGCCAAAAGTGGCACATTCCGCTTTCCACTTCCACTTCCACTTCTAAGAAATAATCTCCTAGACAGGCTTGATAAAGAAATCTCACCCCCAAACCAGAACTATCAAGACAGAAAGCAATTCTCTGCATGATCTTCCCAGTCATGCTTAACCAGGAACACACACAGTTACCCCTCTTAACTGTTGTCATCGAGGCCTATCAGACATGCTGCCGCGACCGCAACAATCAAGACGAAATCCGGCATTCTCTCTTTCAAACAGAGAGCAAGTGTAACCGATGCTCGCCAAACAAGGCACGCCGGGGCCTGTGTGCCAGGGGATAGTTTCCAGATGAGAGGCGCAACTAGCGTTTTATCATCCTCTGTTGTCAGCGAATTTGCTCTTTCTTTGATGGCAGTGGCTTCCCCTGTCCGATGCGTTTCTGGAGCGAGTTAACAAGGCAGCACCATTCGAGCCGAGATCTAAGCCAGCGCAGATGTGAACAGATGGGGTAATGTTTGGATGAAGCGGGTCGTCTCTCACGTACAATGGTTTTCTGGTTGTCAAAGAGTTTGGAGTTTGACATCTAATCAACATGCTGCCGTCGCAAGGTGTTGTAAGGTTTGATCAATGAATGTCTTCGAAGGGTGCGTGTGGGTGTCCGCTGTTCCTGATAGGTCTGGTCAAGGGGTCAAATGTGAAGGATGGGTGTGATGGGATTTATGGGTCTTCAATGTGTGCTCAATCTTTGGGATTCAATCATTTAAACGCTGATCAAGAGACTAGTTACTTTTTCTATTGGTTTTTAAAGGAGAAAACCAGAAAATCATTTGTCTTGGACTTAATTTGTTCATAGGTACACAACAGGATTCATTCAATCTTTGAAATACAAGTCATATAAACAGAACTTTGTGCCACAACTAATGACTAATGAAAAGCCTTACCAAGTCTTTTTTGCTCCAAGAAAGGTCCCTTCGTGGTTACTGCTATGTGTCTTGTGCTTGCTTACCCTCACACTGACTACAATCCGGGTTCGGTACTGACCCGTCTGCGTTTTCCGCAAAACTGACACTCACACCAGTCCATTGGCTGCGTCCGTCAGCGGCTGCGTCCAGCTCCATCTGAGACATAGAAACAGCGCTCACGATAACACAACGTCACGTGGGTTCCAGTGAGTGCTCAACATGTGGATGCCCCGCATTGCACTTTTGACCCCGTGTCACCACCGGCAATGATGTAATGTTTACATTTCCAACGTAAGACAATAAAATACATTGCGAACGGACACATTTTATTTTGAAATACACCGGATGTTCTTAACATCGACACTGGACTTTCCGTATCGCTCGTAATATTCCCGCCAGCTTGACTGGAGGCCGCTCCGGTGTCTGCGGCATCCGTCAAAAATAGACTCCTTGCGGATTCTTTCCGTTAGGACAGAGGACCTGACGTAGCCGGAGACGGACCGTAACGGACTGGTGTGAGTGTGCAGCATTGATTTTAATGACTTTTTAAGTCAAAACGTGGCCGAAACGGACCCGCAATGACGGACCTCAGATGTAGTGTGAGTGCGGCGTTAGTTACATTTGTGAATGAAATGCATAAAAAACCGACAGACAGAAAGGTATCCAGCTGATTCAGTCACAAACTTCACATCAGTAGACAGAAGTGCACCCTAACTTTGCATTAGGGCTCAGAAGACTATGCATTACTGTAATCCAAAACAAAACATGTTTTTTTTATTCCAGTCCAAAAGTCAATTTGTGTCAAAGTGTGATAAAATTTCTGTTTCCCTTCAGGTTTTGTTCATTCATTTCAAGCATGCACAGCAAACAAGCCCTCCAGCTAAGTGCTCCTAACAAAGGTTCGGGCTCGAGACCTCAAGACCTGAATAACACTTGCTGTCACAAAGGAAAACTATTCTAATCAAATGTGCAGCTGCAAAGAAGACCAACCAATGTTTCAAAAACTAGTTATTTGAACTTCCTGAGTTGAAGATGTTTAACCTCTTATCCAAGGAGCTTTCTCATTTCCAATGAATACCCCTCCTGAAGGGGAGACATGCTATTGATCAAGTCTGTGTCATACTCATTGGATCTCACGTTGTGTACACCATTTTTCATTTCCTTAAACGTATTCGTAAAAAACGTATTCTTCAGCTAAAAAAAAAACGTTTAAGTATGTTTTGTATTTTATCTTCCACTCCCATTTCCCCCATTATTTCTCTAAAGACCTCTGTTTCCCTGAAAACCAGGCCTGCACAGTTTGGCGGATGCACATTTGTCATCCGTACAACCACAAACCTACAGCTGGGTACACTGTGGATTTTCTGCCCGACCGAAGAGAGACAACAAAAACAAACGGGACTAAGAGGAAGCAAATGTGACCATCAAAGCATGGACTGGGACAGCACACATGAATTATGCACCGGCACACAGCCCCTGCCCACTCTCTGTATCCCATCAACTGCATTCTAATCAGTGGTAAAAATAACCAAACCACTGAGAAGAAATGTGTGTTAAAGCAAAACAATGGAACATTTGACTTGGAAATACTCCAGAAACCTAATTTTATGTTTTTGGTTATACTCTTTTCTTTTTTTCTTTTAGCTTCTCCTTCCACAGCCAACCAGTCTAGGGTGACCAGATTTTCCGACTAAAAAACTGGGACACAATTTGGGATTTTGTTGTACGGCCAGCCAGGGAGCCAGATCAACTGTTTTCCTCACTAAATGGCAAAACTGCTCGTTAATGTCTTATGGCTTGCACCAATCAGCATCGACATGATAGACCTCAGATTCTGAATTGGTTTCTACTTCGTAATTGACATTTATGGTGCCCAAAGACATTCATTTCCAAGTCAAGTGCATTACTTTGTGGGTCGCATTGACCAAAAACTGGGACAGATCATGTGTAAAACAGGAACAAATTAATGGGTTTGGAGAAATGCATCTGAGTCTGATTCTGACATGGGACATAGGGCTCAAAACTGGGACTGTCTGGTCACCCTAAACCAGTCTCACAATAGTTTGGGCCATTCTGTTTAGGCGAGACCATAGACATACACTACCGGTCAAAAATTTTAGCACTTTTATGTCTGTTTTTTCTTTATTTTCAACACTATTAACATTGTTTGATTCTCATTGAAGGCATTAAACTATGAATGAAACATGGAATAATGTAGGAAATGAAAAAAGGGTTAATAATTCAAAAAATTGGCACCCTTTATTCTTGGCATTTTCTCAATGAGCTTCATAAGGTCGTGACCTGAAATGGCTTTCAACAGTCTGTGAAGTGAAAACCATTTCTGGTGACTACGTTACGAAGCTCATTGAGAAAATGCC
>OMNZ01074852.1:0-25351 GCA_900303255.1 Lesueurigobius sanzi
GGCCCCAGTCAGATCAGTTGTCTATCTGTGCTGTAGAAAAACGGCAGTTAACATCCCCCGCCGATATTTTTGTCCCAATCGGACCGATACGATATTTGACAAATAGGAAAAGATCTACCAATATATCGGACCAACCCTAATTTTATTATTAGTATTTACATTGTATGAATCTCATTGAAGACATTTCACTATGAATGAACACATGTGGAATTATGTAGGGGACAAAAAATGATGAAATCAATTACTCCAAATTTATGTTCATCATATTTTAGATTTTTCGAAAAAGTCACCCCTTATTCTTGGCATTTTCTCAGCTTTATAACCTGAAATGGTTTTCAATAGTCTGTGAAGTGAAAACCATTTCTGGTGACTACATTGTAAAGTTCATTGAGAAAATGCCACAAGTGTGAAAAGCAGTAATCAAAGCATAATGTGGCTACTTTGAAGAATCTATTTCACCCTTTTTTGTTTCAAACATAATTCCATAATTATGTGTCTTCAATGAATGCCTCCAGTGAGAAACTAAAATGTAAGTAGTCTTGATAAACAGAAAGAAAAACAAGCTTTTCAAACTTTTGGCCGGTATGAAAGTATGTCAGAAGAAATGTTGATATTCCAACTTAATAATTACAATAGCAATTGTTGTTATTTCAGCACAATAAATGTAATTCAAATGAAACACAATTGGCAGCTTTCTTTTTCATCACATTGCGCCAAAACAAGACTGAAAAATACGAAACCTGCAAATAAATGGAACTAAATGAGGACAATTATGAACAAAAAACAATTTATTTTGGTTTTAGTGGCAAAAAAGTGTAAAGGTCAAGACCTCAGTGGCTTCTTGCATCCCCAAAACGGCAGCATCAATAGCGAAATACATCATTAGTCCCATCTGCCCTCTCTGCTCTCTCACTCCGCGGCGTACAGTGGTTCTAATATGGCCCATCACGCCGCTCTCATGTTACGGGACTGTCAGTGTACTTCCCCTCGGCCCAGGTAAGCTCTACCCCTCTATCTGCGCCCCCCCTCCCTCTCCCCGCTCCTGTACCTCTGACTCGGGACGCTCTTAAGACGGAGGGGAACCGGCGCGCAAACAAAGTGGCCCGAAAGCGAGGATATAGGGTGCAATCTTGAAATGGAAAACTGTAAAAAGGCTCTGAAATGTTATTTGGATGTTGGCCTGCATAAGAATAGGCGTGTGTTTGGTTTCTCATTGAGAGTCACCAGCAGGACTCATTGTGATAAGAAAATAAGGCTAACGTTACCCGATCTGGTATAATGTAGACCAATTACAGGTCCATTGGTCTTCATTACAGCGCGGTAATAGGGCCGAGGGTCAGGGCTTGAGATGGAGTGGCACGGGGAAATTGAGTGGTCATTGATAATATGATAAAACGTGACAGTGAAATTTACAGTTGATAGGGAGGACACTGTGAGCTCATTTGGTAAGCAGCTGCCGAGCACTTGTACAAAGCAGGTCCCTTTTTACACAATAGGAGGGCTTTATGGAGGGGGGAAACCAAAAACTATCGCGGAGAAGCGTCGGACCCTTCAAATTGTGTGTTTTTAAAGGGTATCGTCATACAATATTTGCATGGCTTGCTGAAAGTCTGGAAAGCCGACAGCATGGTAGCAAACTGCAACAGGAAGGTTTTCTCAACACAAATCCTGAATAATCACTCTCAGATTTTCCCTCGGTAAATCAAAATTACTCAAATTAAGTTATAATATTCTGGATTTAGGACATTGTATACAAGATATGATTCACAGTGTGGGACAACAGCTGGAAATCATCCCATACTGTAGCTACAATGGGGGTAATTTCTTTAACAAACTAATACGTAATTCATAAATCTCTCTGAAAAGGCCAACTAATACAATTTGTAATTCAAGTTTAGGCACTGTCTATTTATACAAATGTACACGACCAAGCACCACTTTGTTTGTGAGTGTATTCAGTCAAAAAATACTATGTGGTTAATTTCAGTAACACTTTAAATTACAGCCCGCAGTTCAGGTTCAGGTAATGACACATCAAAGAGTAAGGTGTAACAAAAGTGCACAAGGTGTAACAAAGTTGTACAAGATATAATAAAGGTGCACCCAAAAACGAATGTGCAAGTACATCGTAACTAATGTGTAACTAACTACACATGAGCGCGGGCTGTAATCTAAAGTGAGAAGCTATTATCTGTAACTACAAGAAACAAGAGAGAACAGACAAGAATAAAGAGTAACAATGTGGAACAAGGGGGAACGACCCCATATTTAATGTGCATGTACATCGCAACTAAAGTGTAACTGTGCATGTACTTATGTGTAATCACTTTCTCGTTACCTGTACCTACACATGGTACTGCGGGCTGTAATTTAAAGTGTTACCTTTGTGATTACTCCATGCAATGATTATTTGTCGTTTAATCGTGAGTTAAAGTGTTAACTCTGACAATCCTACATTTCACGGAAAGCACTTTGGTCACTTTAACAGTTGTAAAGGGTTCTACAAATAAAAACTAATTGATTGATGGATTGATGGCAGAAGAGGAACCTTTGCTTAGATGTTCCAATCTCAATGATTTGACAAACTTGTCTTCCCACTGAGTCGAAACCAAAGACCATAAAATAGATGGATGTAGCCCATGTGACATTCCCCATTGCGTTCATCGCGGGCTAATGAAGCCAATTCATGCTAGCCACCATTTTGCTTTTTTGGAAACAATTCCATATTTGTCTGTGTAGGTTCTCAGTCGTACAGGAGTTGTCCAAAGTAGGCAAAGATTCTTCAGTCTTCATCTGTACTCTGTAGTTGAAGTGTAGGACGTTTCGATCTTCGTCCAAAGATCGTCATCAGCTTAATAACGACTTGAACACGTTCGTGGCTCTCTTCAGAGTAAACCAGAAGGAGGAGTTAACCTCTATGTCCCTCCTCTCTTGGTACTAACGTCCTACACTTCAACTACAGAGTACAGATGAAGACTGAAGAATCTTTACCTACAAATTCCATTATTTGGTATGTGCCATGGCAACCGCGGAGCCAATTAGGAGGGAGGTTCTTGAAGGTGCCCACTGCCCGCCCTTTACTTGTCACACGGCGTGAACCCACGGACGGCAGCAAGGGCAGGCTGTCAATCAAACCAGGCCCCGCAGCCAACCTCGATGAAAGAAGGCACCCAATTGGCCAGTTATTTTTTGTTAATATCTTAAATAAAGTTGAAGATATCAAAAGACAAACAACGGGATGGTGTAGTGCGTGGAAGGACAAGCACTTGAGGGCCAACACTATTTCAAATAAAGAGTTAAAGAGGGGCCAAAAAGTTTACATGCAAGTCAATGGGCACTCCAGCTTCCATCAATATTAACACTCTATGGTCGAAACAAGACACCCTCAGACAATGGAGATCGAACGCCCTAAATAAATGCACCAATAAACATCTTTTAGTTTGGATTTGACCTGTCATCCATACATTTCACTGTCTTAAACCCAATCTAACCCAAATAACAAGACTACATATAACAACGGCAATTTTTTAGAAATACTGAACTGCCATCTTGTGCGGTAGACTCAAACGACTATACAAACAAATGGAACGCCATTGTATATTCTTGTTCTAGTGGCACTACACATAGGAATAAATGGTGAATCTATATTGTATTCCTTCCCCTGTAAACCTCTCCACTCTGCCATACGATTGTTTGCTTCGGTTAAAGTGGCTCCATTTGTGTCCGCTCCTGAATAAATAAATCGCACAGACCGCCGTCAGACACACATTTTCCGAGCCATCAAGGTAATCTGATTGTGTTTACCTGCATGGGAACTATTCTAAAATGTTATTAAAAAACTTAAATGGAGTTTAGGTGTGGAAATACGCGGGCACAGGAAAATGATGAGCAAACAGGGGGATAAGATCCAATTATTATTAAACAAGCATCGCATTGACTGGTAAAGAGGGGAGCAGGTATATGGGACATTTTCCCAACAGCGGCCGCTCTCAACCTTTTTGTCCCATAGAAAATTCACTTCACACTTAGGCTGGAACGTGGCAAAAGCCTCCTGTGTGAAATACTGCTCAAAGCCACTATTTCAATTTGGGATCTGAGCCGGTCAACACGCACAAAGGGGAGAAAGGACACAATGAATAAGGGTTACAATAACGCGAGGAGGAATTACATCAAAGTCAAGCAAAACCATAGTCCTCTAACAAAAAGTGCGTTTCTCCAGGGACCGTCTATGTGGCAGGACAATGCACAAAGGGCTTTTACTTATGTGTGTGTGCAGACAATTGAAGGAATACTGTGGGTGAAATAAATTAAATTATTCTGCTGGACGTAGCCATCTATGAAGTGGTTATATTGTCAAATGAAACACCGGTTTTTTGAAGTCGTAGCCTAAAGGACTTGGGGATGTGTGGAAATGTATAGTTTTCTTTTTACTGGACAATTGAGCATTTAAAAAGGCCAGTTATGAAAATAAAATCAAAATAATATGAGTACTTTTTAATGTTTATACATCCCAGGAAATCAAAATGAGCAAATTGCCAATAGTGAATGCAAAGGTACGTATTTTTGGAACAATATTCAATTGGAAAGTATTATAATTGTGTTTCAGGATTAAAAACAAGATTGAACTTCCATATTCCGATCTTAAACCTGCTCAAGACCACGATTAAAACGTTTTTCCACTTGTTTTTTTCAATTTGCTGTCTTAACATATTAAGTTTCACCTGGAAACAAATAAATAACCGTAATCTTTACAATAAGGAGTGGAATTATTACACAGATTCAACGTTTCTCAATAGAACAATATAGAAAAATAAAACTTTTTTCTCACATTGTGGCGTCAACATCTCCACTTTAGCAGCTCCTACAGACTCCAGATTCCAAACTTTCCAGGCTTGTGTTTAACAATATTTGGTTTTAAATTTAATTCCAAGCCTCATTTATTGAGTTTTGAACCCCAAATAACAAGGTAAATACAGATTTATTCAATAATAACTACTTGATCCAAAATCCATGGCTCTATCCATGTGCTTCACATTCATATATCAGGAACATACACTTCTCCACCGTCTCCCAGAAAGGAAATGACCATATTTGGATAACAGAGTCTTGGTTGCATTACTTGTGTTACGTGGACCAAATGTATCAATATTTGTGAATGGATACATGAGGGAAACACAGCGATTTTGGAGCGACTTCCCGGTGAATTCCGACAACTGGTAAAGGCTGAGCTATTCGTAAAGGGTGGTCTACGTTTTACTTTGACCTTGAAACTAAGATGTTAAGTGACAAGCTGGCCAAAAATCTCAACATGGCTGACTGCATGAAAAATCGTTTCCATCTGCCTCTTTGCTTGTTTGATTATTTGGCTGGGACATTGCATGTTAGTGAACACACATGCCACGCCTTAAACTTAAAAATCTCAGACCACCTCATGAATAATTTGACATTCCAAGTATTACCAGGCCTGGATCAAGATCAGGACTAAACGTTTAGATCTAAAATAGATCTAAACGGTTCTAAATGATGTCTAAACTAGGCGTAAACCATATCCAACCCAGAGAAAGGACCAACTTAAATAAATCCCTACGGCATAAATTACATCTTCAATGAAAAAATCAGAAAGTTCCACATGAAGATGCCAAAGGACCTCCTTTGTACCACCACAGTTTGAGAACCAAAGGAAACGCTGCATCGAGGTCACTTCTGGGGCAAGCTCCTCCTTTTGACCTACCGAGCCATAATCATAAACCCATTCTGACACCGGCTGGTTAACCAACAATGTCCACACCAACCATATTCAACAACATACCATCACTGCCTGTCCGTAAGTATGTGCTTTTAGGCTGCAATTCAGGGCAGTCCATTGACTCCAACGCGGCGGAGGTTGGTCAAATTGCTGCGGACAGAGCCACAAAGCCGACCGCCCGACATCTATAAATATTTGATCACATTCACCGAAGTCCTCCCCGGCACAATGCCACGCTCTAAAGTCTCCCTGTCATTTCTTGCCTTTTTAAGCGGGGCAAACATTAGGGATTCAACAGGGCCACAGAGCCATTACCTTCTACTGAGGGAAATATGATTTACAACCCACTTAGGGCACCAGTTAAGTTTATCTGCCCAATCTAAATAGGCAATATATTGAATGCATGCTTCATTGATCAAAACTGTTGTGGAACACCTTATCGGGCGGCCATCTTGAGTTACCATTTAAGGATCGTTCTGCTTTCAAGTACGGTCCCTCTACTCTCTCTCTCGTCGCGCGCTCTCTCTCTCGTCGCCGACACGATAACGCAGTCAATTTGGATGTCTATGGTTGGAGCTACAGTAATCACGCACTGGCCAATAGATAAGTGCCGCTTTATTTATTTATATTGGGCCTTGTGCGTGTCTAGTTGGAGATAATAGTTTCATTTGAGGGAGAAAGTTTGCCAGCTATCCTCATTGTGGAGTAAATGGGACAGATTTCAGATTCATTAGGATGCTCTGGGCAGACGGAGACGGAGGCGCAAGAGGAATCAACAATGGCCAAGGAGGTACACAGTGTTGGCTTATAGCGGCTCAGCCATAACATTATGACCACTGCTAAAGTAAATTAGACAGATCTTCTTTTTAAGAGTAAGGCTATTGCCCCTGTAGAGAAATGTGTCTTCTGCATCAAGGGCTGCAAAATATGAGAAAAAAGGGCTTGGATATTACCATAACGATGTGGTTGCGATATGTTACCAAACCACTTCAACACACTGTTGAGTTTTTAAAAATCAAAAATACATTTGGATCACAAAAAGGGTTCAGGAGAGTGGATTTAAAATGTCTGTACAAGATGTAATACTCTGACACAGCTTTAAGTTTGTGGAGGATGACTTTGATCAGTGAACCAAGTACATAGGCTCAATTAAGTTTACTGACCTCTTGGCTGGAGGAGTTGTCGTACAGGAGTTGTCCATCATAGGCAAAGATTCTTCGGTCTTCATCTGTACTCGTAGTTGAAGTGTAGGACGTCTCGATCTTACTCCAAAGATCTTCGTCAGCGACTGGTGAATAAACATGCTCGTGGGTCTCTTAAGAGGAAACCAACATAAACAAACATGATTCTAGTTTGTATATATAAACAATGTAAACAATGCCTTACTTTTATCTTAGTAATAAGTTCACGACCTAGAAGTTGATGATGTCATGATTTCAGTTGGAGGGGAGGGACCAATACGACTAGAAGAAGAAGAGATAAATATATAAATAAAAGCTTTCTTCTTCTTTGCATAAACAACATGTCATATACAAATCTACTTTTGTGAACATCTCACAACATCGGTTAGTATGAGTAGATATTCAAACCCCAAGTATTGGTATCGGAAGCAAAAAAGCTGGATTGGTGCTTCTCTAAATTCAACTCAATGGGATACAGTTTGGGATAGTTTTTGAAGGAAATCTCCAAACAGAGAATCCATAAATGTTAAACCTGATCATTGTTAGGTAGAGGTTGGATCTACAAATCTGTCATATGAATCTTTTGACTGAAAGGGCTTTCATCTGATCAAAATCACACGTATTACCATCGCCACTTTTGAACATGGTTACGAGGAAGTAATTTGACCTTATTTCATATATGCTGAAAGAGAAGATGTTGGACTTTTTGCTAGTGTGTGCTTTGTTTAAGTAAATACCTGTCCACAACCACAATTTTAAAGTATAGACTCTTGCTCTGAACGCAAATAGATGCTAATAGATGTTGCTAGACCAAATAACAACCACAGCCCTCAGTCCCAACATACACTCCTAACATAACTTAGCTATACTGTCTCCTGTACCTCCTGTTTCACCACTTTGCATTGTCTGCCCCGTCCTGTCTCCTGTCTTTAAAATCTTGGACGCTCCTCTCCTCCGTGGCAGAGGCTTCTTGGGTCCTTTTCCGTGGATTCTTGATGATATCGAGCTGGTCCGTGTCCAAAAGTTATCTGTGGCTCAGGAGACTCTCTGCCTGACAGGACACCATTGTTTTGGCTCATGGCAGAGGTCCAGTGCGGGATGGACTGTCCGAGACAGAAGCCGCTCCGTCAAGAGGAGGAGAAGGTCACTTATCCACAAGCACAATGAGGAGTGGTACTTAGGGGAGTATTTATGGTGTTTTAAGGGGATAGAGGTGATGGCGGCGCCGCAAAGTAAGCACAGGCATTGGCGATATTCATGTAGGTGGGATCAGAACCAGGAACCTCAAAAATTTAAAATAGCACATTGCAAGATTTGATAACTCTTTTGATACAATACTTTAAAATAGACTAAATCAGGACTAAAACCAAATTAGATCAATTATTAACATAACTACCTAATATTATGATGCGGATAATTTGGTTTTTGATGTATTGTGCATCCTTTTGGACATCTCAAAGAAAATACTATCGCAGCTACAAGGAAATCAAATCAAACTGTCATTTTTTTTAGATTAGTTTCAAAACCTGTTTCACGACTTCCAGCGAGCAACACTCTCAGG
Organism: Lesueurigobius sanzi; assembly: GCA_900303255.1. Lineage (NCBI taxonomy): Eukaryota > Metazoa > Chordata > Actinopteri > Gobiiformes > Gobiidae > Lesueurigobius > Lesueurigobius sanzi. The sequence goes on from OMNZ01074852.1 coordinate 8,489, forward strand.
CTGATGTAACAAACATTCTGGGTCTTTGAGTATTTATAGCAGTGTTTACCTTTTACAGAGGTCAAAGCTAACTCTTTTCTAGCCCTGGTCTATTCATTTATGTGAAAGGTCTCTTTGAGTGAAAGTATAACGGCGTGTTAAAAGCAGACTGAGGTTAGTAAAAGTAGAATTTCTGGATTTCCGGAAAAAAGCCAATAAGACGAGCCTTGGTCAAGTCTGTCCGCTCCCGCACTGGTCCTTTTCAGGCGTCACAAAACCTTCTTCACAGTCTTGGACGTTTTTGAGAGTATTTTCCGACCCGTCTTCAAACTATACTGCAGCTTTAGTGATCGTAGCAAAGAGTCACCAGGGGCTAAACATTATTGTACAGGGTAGACCTATAGGCTGACCACCTGTCCCTCTATTGCACTGCACAGTCATTTACACATTTGTCCCAGCGTCGCACCTATTTAGATAATTTTTCAATAGTTAGATTAGAGAATGACAAATGATCCACCAGTGTTTCCAGAGTCATTAAATTCATTTTGCCAAAATTAAGGCCATTGTTTGTAGTTTTGGCATGGAATCTAAATGTATTGTTTTTTTTTATGCATGAACAGAATTCATGCAAAAAAATAAAAAAGTATGATCCAAAACACATTCAACTGCATGTTTTGAAGCCATTGTCAGTATTTTTGTCTGTTTTACACTATTATTTTGCCCAATTTGTTGAATATTGAAATGTTACTCCAATCCCCTACTTAATCTCATGTTTCCATCTTCAGAAATGATATATGCATTGATTTCTCGCATAAAAAATGTACAATATTGTGTCCAAACTTTCCAGATTAGAATATTTTATGCCCTTTTTGTTTTATTTGTGTGTGATTTTGGACCAAAATAGCAAAGGAAACTTCTACGCCGAGCTTCATGTAACCTAAATTTTGATTCCTCATGTCCCATGCATGACTTGTCCCACTTTCACTACTGTTTGAGGTGGCCACTCCTATGTAGACCGGCTTTATGCCGTTTAATTTACCTGGACAAGCTTTTATTTAGACCCAAGCTGCAGTTCCTAATCCCGCCACAAGAGGTCAGAGCTCCACTGCGAATGCGCCCGCACGCCGCGGCTGCCGTATGCCAGACATGTACTTACACGGCGTTATCGTGCGGGCCATTGGCTGAAAGATGTCTGCCGAAATAAGTTTGCTTAAAACATCATTATAAATCCAATTAATAGTGCCATTAAACGAGATGAAAAGAGTGACAACATTGTGTCATCTGAATTTCCCTGGAATCGCACAAAGCCCAGAGCCGGATTGCAGGTATCAAGATGGGCATTAGCTCCAGCGCGTCGCTACATTTGGAGTAATTATCAGAACGAGGTACTTTCTTTTATCTGCAGCTTCTTTGGCAAACGGTGCAAATGTGTCCCTGCTCTCTAATAATCTTTAATCGTTGCAGTTCAATATGAATACGCAACGACTTTGAGCAACAACTTAATATCTGATCGCTTTGTATTCATGGTATGCATCATTATGTCTTCAATATATAATGTGGCCCTGTAGCAGGCCGTGTGAGTGATGTCATTTTCTGTATTGTGTTTGGTGCAGAGGTCCCCAACCAGGGTGGCGGGACCCACTGTGGGGGTGTCAGGTCAGAAGGCCAGGTCATCAAAAATATATTATGGAGTAACTTTTGATCGAATATTGGGGGGGTCCAAACTGAGCCCCCTATTGTTTGGACAAACATTTTGGGGGGGTTAACTTAGTCAGGTTTAAATATTGCAAGGGTTATAACCCCCCTATCCCCCCGTATTTTACACCCTTCCGGTATACGATAACATAATTGTCAATATACAGTCGTTCTGTTCAATTTAAGCAAAAATGTTTGTTCTTGTCCATCAAATAGTGTCAACTCAAGACTTAACAATACTAAATCAGAACTAAAATGAGGAAAATCATGACTAAAGATGAACTTTTGCACATCTTGGCTACAAATGAGCCAATCTCAATCAGGCAGAAGACCCCAGTAATTTTGTGATGGCTTCTTGTTCTTGCGATATGAATATTACGTCACCTAATAGTGCGATTACAAAAAAAATGCCCAGAAATTGTGCGGCCCTGGTTCAAATTAAACATTAAAAATACTATACAGATGATTTGAAAAGGGGGCAGGAACAAAAACACTTAAAATAAAGGCTAGTTATGAATGAATGTTATCTTATGATGCATTTGTGGAGGCCCCGTCTCCGGTACAAGCATGGAAAAAGAAAATGTTGTGAAATGAGTCATTCTTTGAGTAAACCATGCCCCGAAATCCCAGTCCAATTCTAATTTTCTCTTTGCCATACAGTCTATCACACTGACCCAAAGAAGCAAAGCAAGTTACAGAATTTTCTTAGCTATTTTGCAGTGTAAACCATCTTAAATTCATTACACTGTATCTCATCTATTCTCTAGTACTAGATCAGGAATGTATCCTAATTGGGCTAGAAAACAAGTGTGTAAATAAAAGATGAAAACCTAAAGTAAGGTGGATAAAATCTCCAACGATTAGGGTGAAAAAGCCTTCTATAACGTGTAATTTATTATGATTGATGAAATTTGGAAAAAAAAAAAATACATATCTTGATTAGTTCAAATTACTAGACAGTATATTTGAGCTATTTCAAGTACAATTTCAACACATTTTTATGACCAATACTAAACTTTCAGGTGTAATTACATGTCTACTTGTTTTAGCTGCAAAGATACTTCCACTGGCAAATCATTTTTCTCACCTACTCAACTCAAGGTCAAATATTCTTATTTCAACAAAATGAAACCTATTCACAGATGAGTTTTTCCCACCGTCCTTTAACAAGTTGTTGCTCCAATGGCCACGTGAAACCCAAGCCAAATTGTACATTAACTCAAAAACACATCCGCCAACTCTATAAGCATTTCCTTGTTTATGCCAGTCCCTCCATCTTTTGTCTCCCTCTCCTCTCTTTGACACCTTCCTCCACTCGGCGCGGCATAATTGACACAGAGAGGATTAGCGGCAAATCAATAAACAGTCTTCGCGAACGAGCCGAGTATACGTTTGAGTGAAGCGATATAGTTGTACATAGCAACCTTCCCTTCTTCTTCTCCTTCTCCTTCTTCTTCTTCTTCTTCTTCTTCTTCTTCTCCTCCGCAGGTTCGCGCTGAGCCTCCCAGAATCCACCAGTGCGCTGCGGTGGGAGCGGTGGGCCCCAGCAGAATGGTTAAAGATTAGATAGACGCCGCCAGCAACAATAGACAGACATAAATCCACGATGTAAGACCAGGAACGAGACAGTGTGGAGCTGCTGCTGCTGCGCCGGCCCGCGATGGTATCACGCGACGCAGAAGAGTTTTCAATACAATGGTGTTGGGGGTCAAATGTTGTCAAGAGATTGATGCAAACTGGTGATTTGAGCTCTAATGCTTGGGAAAGAATGAGTAAAGGAACACGCACTGCGAAAAGTCTTCTAAACATGGGTCAAATTGTCTTTAAAGTATTTTTGCCCTTGATGAGTAGGTGAGTAAATGATCTGCCAGTGGAACAAGTAGTTATCAATCTTAAAATTAGATCATAAATTCAGCAACTATTTGCAGTGTGTTGGAAAAGGAAAGAAAGGTATAAACTTGGCGAAACTACAGAATGTTGGGGTAATATCAAACATTTTTGTCTTTTGACGTGACAGAACTGAAATGGCTATTATTGCATGTAGTAACTTCTTTGTTTTGAAGGGTTAATAATGTATTACAGGGTTTATGCCGGTAGCATCAAGTCAAATTTAATGCTTTTTAATGCCATTTTGCCAGAAATGCCACACATTGGTGTGTATTTAATAGTAATTTCCATATTCAATACAAATTGTAATACAACTGGCAACTTTTGAACAGAAATAGTGTATAATTTCTTTCCAAACAGCAGTTTAGACAATATTTTTGGATCTTTACCAAACTTCTGCAGTAAAACTAGTTGAACTATGTCTTTATTTTGCAAGAATGTTTGATTTAATGCCAGTTTTAATTATATTTAATGACTTTTAATGCTTGTTACAAATGTTGCAAAATACCTTTTTACATTGCAAAAATGAATCAAGAAATGTCTTTGATTTGAACAGGTCAAGTGAAATTATCTGCCAATGGAACAAGTCTTTTTGCACATAGAATAAAAAACATCTTATTGAAGTTAAAATGGTGACCTAATGCACTTCCAAATTCAGAAATAAATGTAGTTTTGCTTGATAAAAGAACACAAATCTTATTCCATCTGCAGATTTTTTTAACTTGGCATTTCAGAATGACTCAAATATTCTGAAATTCAGAGTTAGCAGTGTAGTGCAAGGGCAGAATATTCTCTCTGTCCTGCTCCAGATGATTTTGTCAAAATATTACACATACAACAGACACTTCAACTACAGAGTACAGATGAAGACTGAAGAATTTTTGCCTACGGTGGACAACTCCTGTATGACTGAGAACCTACACAGACATAGAACAGAGATCACACACATGTAAAATACTCCAAAATGACTGAAAATATTGTCAATTCCTTTAGAAAAAGAAGAAAAATTGTCCTGCCGCAAAGCAACCTGCCCATTTTAGTGAATAGCGTCGAATAATAACATTTCTACACCAGATTCCATACAAACACTTCAGTACAAATCAAGGACGTGAAAAGACTAAACTATGACACTTATTGAGCATTTGTGTGTCGATATTGGATGCTGCGCTCGCGTTTTAAAATTATGATTCGCCGGTTTTTATTTGCTGTAATGAAAAGACCTGATCGGACCCCACTCCCTGTCATTCAAACGTTATTATTGGAAAGTCCCAGATCTGTAACTTTCAGCGAATGGCGCGGGACACGGCGCGACCAGACGGGCAGCGTTCCACTCCCGGCTCCTAACAAGCATAGCGCTACATCAGTCAAAAGCAATAATTTTACTATTAATGAAATTCCAATTTGCCTTCAGTGCATTTCACGTTGACATTTTCCACATTGCAACAGTGCTTTGATAAAGTTTTTAAAATGCAAAAACGCATCTAAGAGGCTAAAGAGCGGCCCGGGTGTCAGCGCTGGCAGAGGACTATGGTACTTAATTTTTATCGCGAATGGCTCGGGGCAGCGCAGGCCTGAATGTTAACATTGGCACCATTTTCATTATCATCGTATGATTATGGATTTTACTGCATTTAGCTGATAATACAACTAGCAGCTCACCTTAAAAGAAGTAGCTCGGAGGTTTCATTTCGGCCCAAATGAAATTTTCATTTGACAAACAAGAATAATTAGGCTGCACTTCTTGTTCAGTGTCAGTCTGTTTTCTGATTGAACTTAGACCAATTTGCTGCCACTAAATGAGTTTGAATAATTTCCATCCTGAATGTCTCGGGGACATTAGCTTTAGGAGTGCTAAGTGGCAGCGTGCTTTTTGAAGTTGCTGATTATTTGATGCCACCCCTGTACCTATACGTTTCTGCTCTACTTCAAAGTTAACAAGGGAAAAGCGGCGCGTCGCCTACCTCGCCGCACAATGACAATTTGAAAGTGTTTTGGGCCAGGTCTCGGAGGCACAGAGAAAATGACTTTAATAAGTGTGTAATGCACTTCGTTAGCTTCAATGCTCTCTGCTGCTCTCTCTTTCTTTCATGTGGACACTCGCACTGAGCCAACGAGCCGCTGTGTTTCTGTTGAAACTGTACACCTCATAACTAATACGGCAGTATCGCTTTCATTAAACCTGCTAATTATAAATGAATACATTATGAATTATTACAGCGCCGCAGCGACAGCTTCTATTATTGATAATATTGCAATAATGAAGCCTATTTTGTTCTGTGTCCAGCCAAAGCTGCTATTAATACCCCATTAAAACAAGCTATCTCTGTGTAGAATATGAATAACAAGACAATTGCAATTTCCAATTGGCAAAACACTGTGAAAATATATGCAGTAAAGCCTGACTATTATTAAGAACATCTCATTAGTGGTAGATTGCACAGTTACAGGTAAGACAACTAATAATAGCATCAACAAACAATCTTACCGTTCCATCTTTGATTTACTGTGGATCAAGATATAAAAGCACAATATGGAGACTTAAGGGGAGACACTAAGTAAAACATCATTATTCTTAATTTTCAGATTTTGGGCAAGTTTACTCTCTCAAAATATAAACTTTCACCTGGAAACAAAGAACTGACCTTGATCTCTGAACGCTAAGGCTTTCAATATTGCATTGATTCAACGTTTCTCTACTGAATTAGATGGGAAATCGTACATTCAAAGACAATTCTCTCAAATTGTCTTGCACTCTTGCATCAACATCTCCACTTTAGTAGCTCTTACGGACTCCGACCTTTCAGTTCTTGGACTTAACAATATTTTGAAGGTTTATTGAGAGGGATCTTTCAATATTTAATCCCTAGCCTGATTTATTGAGGCCAAATGTGATTATTTTAACAGGTGAAGTCAACAATAACTAGTTTACAAGACATTCAAAATCCCTCCTGAAGAAAACAAAAGAAAAATCTGGATTTCATAGCTGAAAATAGAGGTAGTTCTGGCCATTTTGTATATATCAATTGCTTTTATATGAAAACATAAAATGACATCATATTTATCTCCGTAATATACAGCAGAAGTTTCAAATTGCTATCCCTCCATTAGTTTTTCCCCCCATTCACCTGCAGTGTCTCGCCTTAAAAAGGAAAAATCATATTTACATAGATCTGCTTGTTCCCAAAACCCAAACTGAAAGGTATTCAACCCACTGTTTGATCATTTTGCCTCCATTTCCAAACCACAATGATGACAAACAATATTAGTGCACAGAATGGCCACAGATTACCTTCTATTAATAGCACTGTAAGCTTTTGGAGCCACAATACAATGCGAGGGAAGCGACCAGGGTGGATGGCAGGGAAAAGTGGGCTTATTTGTATATTTGCCTCTAATGGATTTGGTAGATGACCTAAAATCTAACAGTAACAGCTATTTCAGCGCGGGTAATCCAGTCATCCACAACAGAATAAACAGCCATGTGGCGCGCAATCGAAACGAACAGGAGAGAAAGGCAGGCAGGGGAGAGAGGACGAGGGCAAAAAGGATCACAAATATAAAGCTGAGTGTGCCACTGATGAAAGGGAATGGGGATTTCGTCAATGTGATTAAGTAATGTGGAAGCTTTGGTAAACACTGAATAATCGCGTGTGTATGGGAGCCCTGTGTGTCAATAAAGGGCAAAATTACATTATATTTGCATAAACAGGGAAACTGCGGCTGCCGGGGCTGGAGGAGTTTAGGAAAGTGGTGGAGCAAGAACAATGAGCGCTCTTTATATGAGTGGATATGGTTTTAGTTAAGACACCACAGCAGATACTTCGCTAATATGGATTCAGATGTAGTCCTTTCTATGGGTATATACCGTGGATCTGTGCCTCATAAAACAATTGTTACAGAGCTTGGCATTGTGTGGTCGAAACCACTGGTGCGTTCCATAATAATAAACAAAAGGAGATTTTAAAATGTAAAGGACAGAGCAGTATTGTTCACATAAAAGCATTTGGACACTGCAGTGGCCCAGAAGCAAACTATTAGCTGTCCCTCGGCTCCTTTCTTTACTTTTGTATATGTTTTTAGCTTATGTTAATCTATGGACAATGTCTGCTGTTACCTCCTAAAGTGGCCGATTTCCATAGCATCTAAATTCCATCCCTATCTCTATCCGGGCCATTTTATTTAGGAAATGACTGCTTAAAATTAAGATTCAGTTCACAGTGCACTCTCTAACATGTCCAGGATAGGGGAATAGGTGACATGCCACAAAAAAAAAAAAAGCATCACAGTTTGCCTCGAGCTGTGATCAAGACTTAGATTGTTGTCAAGGTTTGTTTATAGCACTGTATACTGCTGTATCTTATGAAAGTCCACACTGCACTATGATTGGATAGATCACCGTTCACTCACGCAGGGCATGACCGGACTGACCAGTAGGAGGAGTCCGTAGGAAAAAGTGTCTGCAGTAAACTGAAAAATAAAACAATCGACTCACGATATATCACTAGCCTGGCAAACGTGTGGTCAGGGCCACGCCTGGGGTCATCTCCGCGAGTTCTGAAGAGCGTGATTGACAGATGGATTAACCAATCAGAGAAACGCATGGTTCTACCAACATGGCGGCTTCACGTGTGCAAAACATTAAATTTAACAAGAAATATTGCACCTCTTCTGCCAAATCAACAGGCAAACCACTAAACTATTTTAATTACATGTTAGGATGTTAGAAAGTCTGTTTGGAATGATATGCAATTTGAGTGTTCAGTCTTCCGCATTTAAGTGGCGCATTACAAATCTGCATCTATGATTGGCCCAATAATGACAAAATCAGATAATGATACTGAGACTTATTGAATTAAATATTGTACTTGTCTTGGTGTGTGTTGATCCGTGGTCAACCCTTTGTCCTGTGCATTCTGTCCTGTTTCTGTTCATGTTGTGGTTTGTCCGTTTCCAGGGGACTGCATATGTAAATTAGCCTAAGGCTAACTCATTACAATGCATCAAATTGCAACAGTGCTTAATTTGTAATTCCAGATTTTCAGGAACACTTGTGTACTACAAATCGTCACAGGGATCAGATCACGATTCGACTTTATAATTTTTATACTATTGCCCAGCGCTGTCCATTAACATTCAAGAGAAGACTAAAGTATGAACTGTGAAATAATAGAAGAATCACATGCAAGTTATACAATTAACATGTATTAAACATTATAAGACTCTATGGAGAAAAGATATTTTGTTGATCACAAAATATATTGTACTGCCTAAATAACTGCAGTCTTTGAGAGAGATTTTGATTTGATTGTGCATAACTGAGCAGTGCTATAGGAGCATCCTTTGTGACGTCGACTTTTCCCACATAAATTAGGTATAAAGTGCTTGTGCTTACAATTTTATTGAGCTTTTAACTCCATCGAATGCTTTAAAATTAGAAAATGGCAAACAGACCAGTGCAAATGACTTTTGAGAAACCATCCTGAATCCTTCTCTTGTTAGAATCTAACGAGATGATTAAGCGGTGTTGGTGTTGTGTGTTGGGAGCTGGACCCACAGCTGAGCACACTGGACAGGCCTGAACGTGCCGTCTCGCAGTTTTCTCTAAATGTGGCACTAAATAACGGAGCCCCACACGGAGACAGAGCGGTTTACAGCAAAAGGGGACATTTATGGACAAACAGCTTCAAGACCAAAGAGCGGGTAATGCCACGAGTCGAGTGAAAGACTGGGCCACATCTGCATTTCATTTGATTGTTAATGGTTTTCAAAGAGATGAATCAACTCATGATCAACGAACTAGCATTTAGTCGACAAATCATAAACAACTGTGGCTTATAGTTCGGCATCTCAGCGTATTTTATAATTTATCTTTTAAAATGATTGAAAAGACACGTAATGAGTAAGAACCGCTCTCTTAACATCTTGTTTCTTGCTTGAACCGCCATCCGCTTTCAACATGTAAACAGCATGCAAAAACAGAATACAAGCCACCACTTTAGCAATAGGCATGCTAACAAAGCAATGGTGCCGTGATAAATGCAGTTCGAGTACAGAACTGCACAGGACAGAATGTGTTTGTGAAAAAAAAAGCCTCCTGCACGGTGTCTGGAGTAAAACATGCTTCTGAACACATCCTTGTGAAAGTTGGGATGTTGGCTATGCTTTAGTAAAGTTTTGTGTAAGTCTGGACCAGAGATAGGTATTGATTATTAGTAGTCAAGGCGGCCAATAACCGATATTTGGAGCCAATATAACTTCGTTAAAATATTTGCTTTGTTTAAAAATGTGGAGAACTCAGGGATGAAGTCATTTGTATTTCACTCCAGTTTTAAATATTGGTGCATTATATGTACATTTTATCCTTAAATTGTTTCAATTAAATGGCAATTGATATTATTTCAGCATCTTTAACAAGTTAGGCTATTTCTTATGTTTGTATAATTTATTTTTGACTGACAAATAATAAAAAGCATGGGGTCGCTAAATATAAAGCACCGGTTTCCAAAATGGGGTCCAGGAGAGGCACTGCAGGGGGGCCTTCAAAGGTGGTCCAGAAATCAATCACATCAGTTTGTAAAGAACTTTGTATTAATTAGTTGATATATAATCTATTTTACCAGATTGTTACTGTTTCCTTGTACTGTATATGTACAATTAAGCAAAAACCATTGGAAAAACATGACATTTTCTTTTAAATAGCATGAATTCTTATCCCCAAGAGATCTTTAGATGTCTAAAGAGGGCCATGGCATTCTCAAATTTGGGAATAGCTGGCCTAAAGGTTTTACAAACAAATGTATAAATCATTCATTATCTCTGATCGAGTAGTGACAGGAGACAGAGGCGCAGCTGCATCAGAACCAAAATAACAGTTTTTAATTGAATTTTTATTGTCCGTCAGATAAATATATATATATATCGGTGCCTCTCCCTAGTCTGGACCATAACTATAACTATTTAAAATCAACATGCTACATTTCTTTGGGAGGACAAAGGGCCTTTTACGTAAAATATATGTCTGTTTGTCAATCAACAATCCAAACCATTAGACACATTATTTCTAGAAAATTACAGCACAAGCATCAGTACACACACCGCATTTCGAGACCCACTGCTCCGAGGTATGTCTTTAAACCTATTAGTCTGAACAGCATCAACACGCGGAGTGAAATAAAGCTATTAAACACCTTAACAGCCATGTCAGCATTTTTGAAACGTCTAATGTAGCAACTTAACCGTGCATTTAGCGATGCCAGCCTCCCTCTGTCAGTGTCTTTCAATGTGTGTGTCTTAAAACTCTGTGGCGAAGTGGAGGCATAAAGATCGTAGTGGCACACAGCGTGAACATGCTAAAGCCAGGTACAGCCCAGCAGCGAGTGTCTGTGAGCCTGTAATCAACATGGCAGAAGTGAATGAACGTAAGTGTATCATTTTAGCGTTGGATAAAAATAGACTTAGCTGAATGTTACGCCGTGTCAGCTTTTCACAATTTAGAGCTTTACATTTTGTTCGCTATTCAATATTGAGATTTAAGCTTGATTTCTAAAGGGCAGAAGAAATGGGCTCAGATTAAACGAAAGGGTATCGGATAGAAATGTACTAATCTTGGCTCTACATAAAAACAAGATAAACAGCATTTGAAAAATACTGAAACTGATATCTAAAACAATTTGTCGTACTAGAACAAGTTAGTGGCTGATGAGATTATAATATTCTTTGTGTAATTATTGCATAGATGTGCCAAAAGTGCAAATTGTATCATTGCCCTTTCAAGATCATTTTGGAGCTTGAGTCATCAAATGTTCTTTACTCTTTTCCAAAATGTGTAGTTTTCCTATAGCTAATACTTTCAATTAGGCTTGGATACCTACAATTCTGCAAATGTCCCTGAATTTGGTTAAGTTCAACGTGAAGTATGAAGCCCACATTACACTCAGTCCCTCCATTGTCCAGGCACAGCAAGTTGCGTCGCGAACTGAAAGTTGTCAAAGTAATTAGAGTGAGTTTGAGATAATTTGCTCTCCTGTGGTTGGGATTCCGACAGATTAAACCTAATCTGTGCCCCCTCCATAAACACCAGCAGTAATCAAGCCAAAATCACACTCTGGTATCTCCAGTCACAGTTCGCATAAGAAAGCAGCTTAAGTCTTGGTAACGGACCAGTCTATACAGGAAACCCAGAGAGACTGATATTGCAACGATCACATCGCAATTTTAATGGACAATTTTAAAGTCATAATTCCATTGTGCATCTACACATGCATCCCTGAATATCACAAATCATACACATCATTCAAGACTTTCACACAGGGAAGATGGAATATGGGGGGAAAGCAGGGTCTAGTATGTAAACACAGAAACAGCAGACATTGCCCAACAATAAGATTTTGATCATGATCATTTGGTTATTGGGCAAAGTTTACCAACTGAGCAATTACCAAACCCCCTTTTTTTCTGGAAAAGATAACAAATTTCAAGTGGGTGAAACTGGAGCACTCCTCTTAAGGCACAGGGTGAAGAAGATGCAAACTCTGCACATCAGCCACGCAACTGTGGATATTGTGTTTGCCAACATACTATAAAAACTACGCTATTTCCTCTCTGTATAGCAGCCGTACTCAGCTATAAAGTGTGATATACCGCTAACCACCCGGACGCCTATGGACCTCATTTACAAAGACAGCCTCTCGGAGTAAAGTAGCCATTTCATCATTAATAGACTTGATCACATGGCGTTTGCTGGCAGGAGTCTCGCTCTTCAATGGGCCTGCGCCGCGTTTGGCTGCGCTCAGATCTATGGCTAAATCCCAGGTGAGTGACAGGTGCCAGCTACAGGCCTGTTAGGAGAGTGTTTGTTGATATAGCCGTGTTGTCCCCTCTTTGAGCGACTGATCTGCAAAGGTACACATACATAAAGGGCCCTCCTTCAGCAATGTACACAGAGCACTTGGAGAGGAGTGCATAAAAAGCCTAGCGCCGCCATCAACCCCCCCCTCACACACACACACACACACACTCACACACACACACACACACACACACACACACACACTCCCCTCCTCTCCATCTCTCTCTCTCTCTCTCTCTCTCTCTCTCCCTGCAACATTAAACAGAGGGGCCTCAAACAAGCGCCGCCGCCGAGTGGAGAGTTTGCATTCGCCCATACCAACAAGCCTCCTATCTCATTAACAAACGGCTGAAATAAAAGGGCGCTTTTTTGGCTCACAGCTATAAAAAAATTATCATAGTGATGGTGTTCCTCAACCGTCAACAGAGCTGTGATAAGGTTGTTTGATGATGACTTTCCCATGAATCTTAAGCAGGCGCTGCGGCAGGGGGAAGGAGCTTATCGCAGGCTAATGCCCAACTCTAATTCCTGCCCTTCTTGAACTAGCCATTTTCTAACAGCGTTAACTGTCAAATTTACATCCAGTCTTAATGCCGCTAAAGAGTACGGGGGATGAGAGTAAATGACAGCAGTGTAATGAGGAAGGCAAGGCTCTCGCTCTCTCCTCGCTTACTCTCTCTCTTTCTCAGGTTTTCGCAAAAATAAAGTCTTTTTTAGCCCGATGCAGCAGTGATGGAGAGCTTACCTGTGAACTGACTGGGGCGGCTCATAAGCTTCATTAGCAGACAGCCCCTTTGTGGCGGAGATTTCAGTCAATCACGGCGCTAAATAGATACAACAGACACTGGGGTATATTTATGAAAATGGATTTGGTTTATGCTATGGTTTATTATGGTCATGAGGTCCATTGCAACTTAATACATGACTGAACTGTAGTAAGTGAATATGAGACATTGATTGTGCCACAAGTGAGTCTTAGGTATATGTCCAGTTTAATATAGGTCTTTATTAAGTACCGGTAATGCTAAAGTATTAACATATTTAAGTCAATGTATAGACAATTCATAAAGCTGCGAAATAACAATAATCTTACATGGATTATTGTCATCAGAATTGTAATTGTGTCTACTCTGTATGTGTATGTGTATTTAATTGATATACTGTCTTTCCCAGGAACCTATAAGCAGAAGAAATTTGTATGAAAATTGGCTGTGGGGATAAATAAGTGTTACTTCATCCCATTACTTTTCGAGCAATTACTGTATATGGGAGGGCATTTTTTTTTTTTTAAATGGATGTTATCTGCCTGTTGCCTTCATCATTATTTTTGCTTGAATAAAATTCAAAGTGAATTTCCGAAACATCAACAAATAAGAGTACAAGTATAGTAGTTTTGTAGTAGTAGAAGTAGTAAGCGGAACTCTGCTGTGCCCTAGCCTGGCAAGCCAGACTGATATCCCTCTCTATACATACAGAGGAATACTAGTCTGGAGAGGCCACTCAGGGTGGTGCCTTCACACGGTTCAAATGGACCCGGGCCATCTGATTTGTTTATTTGCACTCATGTTTTTATCGAGCAGCGTCACTCATGGACCGCTGAAGTCCCTCAGTAACAACTAATGGATGACGCACAGGGGAGCTCTAAATTCAGTTTTCAATGTCCAAATATACATTGACAGTCGGAGAGCGTCATGACTTATAATCTTGCTCAAATATCAACACAAAACTGCTAACAACATCATAACATCGTCACACGTCCGCCGCTTCCTGTGTGCCTGTGTTAGCCCTGCCATAGAAACGTAGTTGATACAAAGGCTCGCCAGGCTCACTCGCTGGTACAGCAGTGAGTCTGGATTTTCCAGGTTATCTGTCCACCTGTAACTGACGTCGCAAACATGTGTTTTATTTATGAATGTGGGCAGATGATTGTGGTGTGTTTTCTTACGTTATTTTGCAATGCAGCTAATGTGGCACTGTAGCACAAATTTCCTCTCGGGGACAATAGGTTTACCTTACCTTACCTATAGTATACAAACAAGCATAGTGGTATACCACTATGCGTATTTCTTTGAGCCCCAGTTAGTTTTTTAGCTTCACCATTAACACTTTAGCCCAATTAGTACCCAGTCATGTACGGGTCACATGACTTGGTATTGCTAACTTCTTGATCTGGGCGACCTACCAAGAAGCTTATGCCGGTGAGTCCGCCACCTACCACAGGTAAGTGAGGTGGGAATCTATGGCAAACAACAAGCCGCTGAAGTCATAATACTGGGCTTGAATTCTTAAAGAAAAAAAGAAGTAGGTGTAGATTGGGATTAGATTGAAAATGCCAATACAAAATGCCTATTCTATTAGTAGGCTACTTTAAAGTATGGACTTAAAGGCACTATACCTGATTTTTTTATTACAAATAATGAAAGTGGGAGTGAGTAAATTCAATTGATAGTTGTGGTCCAAACACATTCCTAACTTCCCTAAGGTATTGCTAAAATCCCATTTCTTCACAGAGATGAGTTTATGTGCACATTTCACAACTCGGGGTCACTTTTTTGGGTCACTGTCACAAAAATGCCAGAAAGGAAGCCTGTAAAGTCATGAAATTGATACAAAATGCTTAATATTTAGATGCCCAGTTTTATTTCCACAAAATATCTGAGCTTACAATATACTAAAGGAGGACTAAACAAATGTCATTCCTCTTCTAGGTAAAAATCAGGTATAGTGCCTTTAAAGCTTATTATTTAGCTACTTTGTTATTCAATAGAACCAGTGTGTAGGTGTGTGTCTGTGTGCAATGGGATTATTATGCTTTCTTTATAGCACTATCTGAAGACATGAGTACTGTATAGGTCTAAATGTCCTACAGCCTACGTATCTCACAATGTATACCTGTAGAGTAAGTTTAAAATGCATACAATCCATAGTATATACCTTAAGGCCCATAACTGTGAATAAGCTTCTGGGGTGAAGGTAAAGCATCAGAAAACCAATGCAATACAGTATATAGGGCATAATTTACAGCTTGTTCATCTACATCTTCACATCTACAAACATACTGAAGAGTATGTGGTGGAAATTGGATTAAAG
This sequence comes from Lesueurigobius sanzi, assembly GCA_900303255.1. Classification (NCBI taxonomy): domain Eukaryota; kingdom Metazoa; phylum Chordata; class Actinopteri; order Gobiiformes; family Gobiidae; genus Lesueurigobius; species Lesueurigobius sanzi. The sequence continues at coordinate 23,988 of OMNZ01074852.1, forward strand.
TGTTCCCTTCGCTCCTTGAACACGGTTGATTGTAGCTACGACCAGGACCTTGTTTATATGTGTGATGATGATATTAGCCCTAGTGCCTAGTGGACATAATGCAAGTCCGGAATGAACAGAAATGAACTGTATATCCGCGTTTTGATTCTGAAATGAGCCGCTGCGTTATCAGTCAAACGAGCAAAGTAATTGCCTCTTGCCAAATTGGCGTTTTGTGCAAAAAGTCAATTAAGGATGTTGAACTATTGCAGGAAACAATCACTTCTGACATTCAAATAAAATAATGAGAAAATGGCTTTGGCTTCGCTGTGGAATTATTAATGGTGATTATTTCATTATTTGCAGGAACAATAACACAAGCTTCACCAGCGCCGTCACTACGAGGCACTGGCGAGAGCCAAAAGGTTTTCAGATTTTTCAGGAAAATCAAGCTTAACATTATCAAGGAATTTCTAATTTTGCTCATTTACTTCTGCAGCGTTTCATCTTTTATTAAGTGCTTTTTATGCAAATTAGTTGAGCTAAAGTTTTCTAATGTCTGCATGTAATTTAAGAAGCTTTAGAACCAGTGACTCGAGATGCTATCGTAGAAATGGATTAATCTGGTAATATCAAAGCCTTATTTAGTCTGACACATTTGCAAATGGGTGTTATTTAGCACTTTTAACATGTCTTTATTGCTCAAAAGTAGGTAATTCATCTACCATTACCAACATTGTTAACAACCTAATGAAATGCACATGCACAGGAGGCTAATCCTCAAGCTGGACACTCTTGACCAAGATACAGGCTCAGGATCTGGAGGCAGTGCTCGCCTGGAGGGACAAATGCACAGATGAAAATTCCCTCCAGGGACAGCATTTCATACATTATTCTTTAATGCTCCAAGCTCTTCTGGATGTCCATGCCGTGTGGTTCGAACCGTGATCATGCTACCCACACAGCAGTGACATTTAAGTGAAATTTGGATTGCATTACCACAACTACATCCACTTCTTAAGTCAAAGTTACATTTGCAGAAAAGTAACAATACATTTTCTTGAAATACAGTTTTGCTCATAAGAATATGAACTGTCCCTGATCAAAAGTGTGCATCTTGAAACAAATATTATGTTCTTCAGAGAGTCCAATTTTCAAGATTCAAGATTCTTTATTTGTCAAACCATGTGAATGGTTCGAAATTATGTTTCTCTCATCCTTGATTGTGGAGCAGCTGGATGGGAGAGGGGAGGGAGGGAGGGGAGGGAGTTCAGCTTCCCGATGGCCCTGTGTACAAAACTGTTCCTCAGTCGACTGGAACTGACCCGTAGATTCCGCAGTCTCCTCCCTGAAGGCATCACCCTGAAGAGACTGTGTGATGGGTG
>OMNZ01074858.1:0-39357 GCA_900303255.1 Lesueurigobius sanzi
TCCTCTCTGTTAGCTCCTCTCTGCCAGCTCCTGTCTGTTAGCTCCTCTCTGTCTGCTCCTGTCTGTCAGCTCCTCTCTGCCAGCTCCTGTCTGTTAGCTCCTCTCTGCCAGCTCCTGTCTGTCAGCTCCTCTCTGCCAGCTCCTCTCTGTTAGCTCCTCTCTGCCAGCTCCTGTCTGTTAGCTCCTCTCTGTTAGCTCCTCTCTGTTAGCTCCTCTCTGCCAGCTCCTGTCTGTTAGCTCCTCTCTGTCTGCTCCTGTCTGTCAGCTCCTCTCTGCCAGCTCCTGTCTGTTAGCTCCTCTCTGTCTGCTCCTGTCTGTCAGCTCCTCTCTGCCAGCTCCTCTCTGTTAGCTCCTCTCTGTAGACTACCATGTGATGAAGAAGAAGACTACCATGTGAAGAAGAAGACTACCATGTGATGAAGAAGAAGAAGACTACCATGTGAAGAAGAAGAAAAGACTACCGTGTGAAGAAGAAGAAAAGACTACCACATGAAGAAGAAGAAGAAAAGACTATCGTGTGAAGAAGAAAAAAAGACTACCGTGTGAAGAAGAAGACTACCATGTGAAGAAGAAGAAGACTACCATGTGATGAAGAAGAAGACTACCGTGTGAAGAAGACTACCATGTGATGAAGAAGAAGACTACCATGTGAAGAAGAAGACTACCATGTGATGAAGAAGAAGAAGACTACCATGTGAAGAAGAAGAAAAGACTACCGTGTGAAGAAGAAGAAAAGACTACCATGGGAGGAAGAAGAAGACTACCATGTGAAGAAGAAGAAGACTACCATGTGAAGAAGATGAAGACTACCATGTGAAGAAGAAGATATATCTGCCAAATGGTGATGACATGCCATGAAATATACCCTATCCCACGTAACGATTGAAGGAGAATGTAAGTGCGTGCGTGAAACTTCCGTAGACCGCACGGTTTGTTTGGAAAACGTTTAGCAAAAAACGGCCCGCCCACTTTTCAACTTTATTTTATATAATAAGAAGATTGCACTGAAGTCTGGGGTAACACGTACAGCACCAACACTAAACCTGTGTTTCTGCTGCAAAAAAGAGCAATAAGAATTATCAACAAAAAAGGTTATAGAGAACATACCAACAACTTGTTTATTGCAACTAGACAACTTAAGTTTAAAGATCTTGTTGACTTGAAAATTTTACTCATCATAAAAATCATGTGGAAAGCCAAAGAGAAAACTTACCCAAATGATGTGCAAAATTTATTCTGTGTTTCTGCACAGAGTGCTGGACATCGAAGAAAATATGATTTCCAAACTAAATTCGCGAGGACAACACTGAAACAGAAATGTCCCTCAGTTTATGGAGTTTAATTATGGAACTATTTGAATGAAGAACTCAAATGTTGTAAAAGTATGTTGAAGTTCAAAAAATGTACAAGGACAAAATTATGAATGAATATTTACAAGATTAAGACAAATGACTGTTTCTGCTGAAGTGTAAGACAAATGTTTAACTGTTTTTGTCTAATTGGTGACTTGGATTTTGGTGATGGGGGTTGAATTAGGGACATTTAATTTGCCGACTTATAATTTTGTTACAAGGGACAGAATATACAAGATTTATCTTCTCTCTGTTCCTTTTGTTCATGTAAAAATATATGTATGAACATATGTAATCTGCAAGAGAAAACTATACCATGATGATGATGATTTATTTTTCACTTTTGCAGCTAAAATTGAGTCTGGTTTATGCGCAGAAGTAACTTGTCAAGCCCTCCGTCGTTATCATCATACTTCAGCTATCCAAAACGTTTTATTTTCATTTTGGATGAATTGCTTTACTCATATAGCTAAATTTGTACTGTTTCATGATTGATTTGTGAGCACCAAGTTTAGCCCGACCATGTCTCTATACAAAAAGGAACTAATATGAATACAAAAGATGTGTTTCCTAATCAAATACTATAGCCTATATTCTATTGCCAATATTTAAAATGACATGTTTCATAATAAAATGTGCTATATGGCGAGATAATGCAGCTCACGCCCAGAGGAAACCGTGAAACCACAAAGCACAAGCTGTCCGTGGTGCTGAATGTGTGCTCTACCCTAGATTATCTGCCTACATGCAATCATGCCCATGAATGCGATAACGACTACTGTGCATGTCTGAATCCAATAAATTATGAAATGCGCAACATTTTGTCAGGCTATACAGTTGACAGATTTTGACAAGAAACGACAGAATTGATTAAATCTGGAGACTGCTGAGGTGAACCTAATACAAATGTGTCATTAACAGCCACGCAGCAAGCAAACACTTCACACTTCCTCTCCCATAGCAAGAACATAACTGAATCTTGATAATCTTGTATCATTGGAGATTGTCCTTACTGTCCCAGGTAAGTGTGGTAAGTGGATACTCTCATGTAATGCTGCCAGCCACACACCACTGCACCATCCCTTGAGTGGTGCTTCAAAAGCTCTGCCCTGTTCTTTCATTTGGCCTGTCCTGTCCACGGCTCTGGTACACGCTGTTAGTGCTTCTGGGATAGTGCTGTGGGGATACGACCAAAGTCTGTACAAAGTGCTTGAGAAACAACACAAACAGCATGTCTTTTTTTTCAAAGTAGCATCACTTTGAGGCTCTTTTTTCATCATTTCTGCCCCTTTGTCCTGAGAGGCCCACGACAAGCAGTGATTAAAGCCCATCAGCAAGGCCACTTTATGTAGCTACGAAAAAAATAAAAGAAATGCTCCTGAATCAACATCCAAAATATGCAAAATCCAAAATATACCAACAACTAATCTCTAAAGGTGCCCACACACTAGAGGATTTTAAATCTTTTGAGACTAAATATCTGTGCACAGACCACACACACTTAAGGACAGACATGAGGACACGCAAACACACACGAGTCCCACCACAGATCATGCCATGAGAGGAAGTTTTTATTGAGCCACGCCTCCTCAGACGAAAAATCTGGCTAAAAATCCTCTAGTGTGTGTCCAGCTTTAGTCATCTGCCAAAGCCCCACTGTGCATTTGTTTGACCTAAGCTAGTTTCCCTCATAGTGACTGGATCCATGGCTCTTTACAGGGAGCTATTCATTTCAATGAGTCACTCAAAAGACTGGCTCCTTTTGATATTGATTTTGTAAATTCACGACAGCCAGAAAACACATTATCTAAGACCTCATCGCTCATCGTATCTTTTTATTCACACGATCTGAAACTATGACGGGAAAGAGTTTTACCCTTTGAAAAAAATAACAAAAACGACTGCCCGCCAAATCATTTTTAGTCCAAAAGCATTCTCTTGTATCACTGCTGCTGATTCTTTATTCTTGAGTAAAACTGACTGAAAAAAAGACCTGTCTCTTTCCACATTTGACTCCCGATTCGGACCATTCACATTAAAAAGCCGGTCATGAATGTCACATCACTATTCTCTCATTGACCTCTGTTGAAACCCAGGGTTGTCGGGTCACGTAGCTGTGACTCATTCGCATTACCAAGGCCCTGCTGTTTCCGCGGTGTAGCTCTGAGGGGATCATTGTATAAGATCGTGTCTCAATATTCTCATTAAACAGATGTGGCAGCTTTGAGACATAGTGCTTCACTTGTCTGACTGCAGTCGAAGGGGGTCAGAGAGATACTGGGCTTCTGTTTCCTGAAGCAGATTGCACCATTACTGAAAGGGTCTATCATTGTGCGCTGGCATTTTGTCTTTCTTTCTTCCAAAGTGGGTGTGATCAGATGTTACAGAACTTGTAAGATCTGTTTTTGTCGGTGGCACAGACATGTATAAGTGAAGAACTCTATTGCAAAAACAGATAAGTGCCATTAAAATACAGTAAATCTGTGTATGGCTGTAAATGTCTCTTTAATTATTTATTATCTATTTACTATACATTCACTTGTTTTTTAATCAAAAACACACAACTTTAATTTCACATGTATCAACTATAGAGTACACTAATAAAAATTACAAAATGTGTGTGAGAGTGTGTGAAAGTGTTTTTCTGAACATACTCTGATGTGGGGTACATTATGTGGAACAGGGCCATGGATGTATTTAGGAACAAAAATCAATAAATCAATAATACAATTGATGAATCATAATGAATCTAAATGAATAATAGTTCCATACAATTACACAAAGCATCAATCATTAATGCAGTGATTGCCAAACTGAAGAACGTAGCCTGTAGCACCCAAAATACCACCAGTGGTATTTGGGCTTCTTCAGGTTGTACTCAGGGTCATCCATACTTTTAGACTTTATTGATTCTTAATAGAGACAGCAATTGTGGGGGTAATAGGGCTTAAAGGGTTAATATAATCCAAGTGATCTAGTGATTTAGTTTAGTCATAATTGAATCTGGATCTATGGTGGTACTTGGATATTTTAAAAGGTGATACTTGGTGTGAAAGGTTTATTGGTGCATTAGCATTGACATTGTTGCTTGTCATTCACATTTTCCAATCAACCAACGCAGATAATATTATGGAGGTGCCTTTAAATGGACATAGAAAGTAATTGAATAAATATCGGATTTTACTGTTGGAAAGAATGTTGTAATTTGTGTTCAAGGCTGAAGATACACAGGTTGCACTGACCGAACATAACCCTGTGTTTCAGATGCGACGGTCCCTCTGCCACTGGAATACCTTCCTCTCGGCCGTCTTCGTCTCTGGGTGCATGCAGGGTTTGTTTTCATGCATCTGGCAGAACTTGATCCGTGTGAAACCCCTCCTGTGATTGAAAGGCCTAGAAACACAAAGCATTTCATAGAAGTTAGGTCTAGACTGCAGCCTGTATCAGTGGTTCTCAACTGGTGGATCGGGGGCCCAAAAGTGGGTTGTGGAATGATGTTCAAGGGATCCCGAGCCTTTCCCTAAAAAAAAATGTTTTCAACATTTATTGAAATAAGTGGGATACAAACTTAATGCCGCAAATGTTTTTTTTTTTTTTTTTTTTATCTTAGCAATTTTGGAACAGTTTGAATAAGTGGAATAAGTTTTGTTGCATTAAAAAAAAGTTATTTCAAGTAAATTGACCTTTTCTCAATGCAAGTGTGATTTTAAGTGAAAGAAACTTGTTGCTGTGTCAAATTGCCTTATTTTTGCAATGTACTTTAAATGGTCATGATTTCAACTTCATAAGCTTATTATTTAACAATAATTGTGTGGACAATACCACATTAACTCATACCATATTTGACCATACTAACCATGTTTACGTTTATGTAGGTTCTCAGTTGTGCAGGAGTTGTCGATAACCATGTTTACATTGACACTTCTTATTTGGGTCGTGGCTTGTCATACTAGGGTCTGATGGTGGGTCCAAATGCCATACCAGTTGAGTAGAACCACTGGCCTACAGTATATGTTGTTTCAAATAGACCACATAAGTACTTAAGGTAGTCACGTACATGCATAACTATTAGGATATTATTGGATTATAAATGCCCCCAAGCGTTAGTTTATTCTCCACCCCCAAATGTATAGGGATTTGACTATATAGCACAATCTCGTCCTTCAATGAGGCAAAATGGACACCTAACAGGCGTGACTACTCTAAGCATGTGTAGCCAATCAGCTTTCTGCTTTTGCCTGAGCAGGTTGTCCCTCTGGGCTTGTTGATCCAGGCAAAGAAAAGGCAAAGTCCTCTTCTCCCCCAAGGGCCTGTAATACCTGCATGATGAGAGCCACAGTGGCCCCAGCTGCAGCAGCCGCATTCAGCCCCTCTCTCACCATCTCTGAGCACACCACACCAGAGAGAGTGCCTCTTACAGCAGCCAATGGGACGCACCAAAGCTCTTTAGAGCCACCTGCTGTGCTTGGTGTAACACAGCAGGCTGATACAGTGTGGAAAAGCATCAAATAGGCCTCTGTTTGGGGACTTAAACATCCATGACTGTATGCCATATAGTACTGAATTCATCAGAGCTTGATATGGTGCTTATTAGTAGACAATGAACAATCAGCATGCAAAGGGGAATGATTCATTTCTATATGTCTGATTCCATCTTTTCACAGATATTTTGTTAAATTTTTAATTTATTTTATTTATTTATATATAAATATATATATGCATATTAGGGGTGGGAGATGTGGCAAACAATCTTATCACGACTTTCTTTAGTTTAAATCACGATTTCGATTTTATCACAATTCATGTGTATAATGTCTGTTTGGCGACTAAAGCCATCTGCTTCTTCTTGGATTTAGACCTGGTGTTGTAGTGGTTTAGTCTTGGTTAAGACCTGTTTTAGTCCAGAGTTTTGACCTGCTTCCATCATGGTTTAGTCCTGGTTTTATCCTGGTTCAGTCTGTGATATTGTCCAGGTTTAGACCCGATTCAGACCCACTTTTCTCTTGGTTTATTTCCGAGTGCTTGGATTTAGACCTTGATTTCGGTCTCTACTTTTGTCTGGTTTACTACTTCTTGGTTTAGTCCTGGTTTAATCCAGATTTAGTCCATGATATCGTCTGATTTTAGACCTGGTTCAGACCTAGTTTTCTCCTGATTTGTTCTGGTTTTTATCATAAGAAACCACTGAATCACGATATGGTGATGTTCCCAAAAAAGCAGATCATCATGGAGATCAGATCACGATTCCATTTTTATCATCATATCGCCCAGCCCTAATGTATATACAGGTATAAGCATCACAATCCATGGATGCATTAAGGGGGAAAAAATATAACTTCATTTCATGTAATTTATTGTTCAAATGCTATTAGGAACTTATTTTGTCTATTCATGAAATCAACTGTGTGAGAACGCAGACATCAAATTAAAGTATTTTTGTAAACACAATAGCCTGGTTGCTGACGACAAAAGCATAATTTCCATTATTTCTTCCTGCTGTTGTTAAAGACTCATTTTCACTTTTTTTTTTACATCAAAAGGAAATTACACTAATATTGACTTGTACAAGGCCAAACTCGGAAGCTTAAAAACTAATAAATGTGCATAACGATGAATGTGCTAGAAACTAAAATAAATGTGCCCCGATGCACCTCCACGTCAACTAAATTGATATTCAGCAGGCTGCTATCTGGGTATAGGCACAGGTAGCATAATGCAAAGTCCGCTTACCCATTATAATCAGCTCCCGGCTAGAAATGATGATTAATACAAGAGACATGGAGCACTTCCACACCTCGGTAACAAGAAGTGCCAGTGTGTGTTCCACCTTCCCAGCACGTGACTGATGAACAAGTCCATTATAATCATCTTCAATCACAATAGGATACTTGCTCTCGATGACACACAATTAAGCTGATTTAGTCACACTTGAAAAAAAAACAAAGTATGTACAGATGAGCACTTGAACAGAATGGATCTAAATAATATTGTTTAATTTAGTGATAAAAGATCCAGAGTGTGCAATATTAGACTACATTGTTCCCATTATCAGTGCAATTTACTATGAAGACATCAAGCTGGAAAGTAATAGTGATAGTACAGACGTGATTACAACAGTGCTTCCAGACCAGGCTAACATTTTGATCAGTTTAAAAATGTCTTCATATCTTCGCCGTGCATGACATGGTAAAGTAATAGTTAACAGTTGAAGGAATAACGTATTAAAGCAGCGAACTGAATCCAAAACGTGTGCAGAAGAGCAGCATACTGTATGTATAAAACATTTCTAGCATTAAGGAACCGAAGATCTATGTAAAAAGGAGTTCTTGATACAAATTTCAGCAGTGAAATGCAAAAAAACGTTTTCAAACATATTTTTGGCCACAGATGATCGTAAAATGTTGACGTAAATGTACATTCCACTACTTTCTTTTGTGCCTTTTAGGACAAAAAACAAAAAATAAGGTAACAGAAAATTCAACTGTAAGATCAATGTGGGGTTTTAACTGGGCATTGTCTTTATTTTATTCCCACCAGGTATCCATTCTTCGTACACGCACTCTCTGCTTATAGTGATACTCTTTCAAGTGTTTCTTCAAAGTATTAGGAATGGGAAGCATATTAATACCATCATATGTTGTGCAGCTGCTTATAACAGCTCTGCAAACGTGCTGCAAGCTGAATGGGTGTGTTCGGAAGATTGGGTTGGACAGAAGAGGCTCGAAGAACATGCAAGAGTTTGGGTCCTTATAATGTTCTAGCAAACCAGTCACTGTTGGAGCGTGAAACACACTGGGGTCATGAACGTCAAAACTAAAGTTGTGGTTCCACTGTTCGATACGTGCATGCAGCGAGCGGCCGTAGCGACGAAAGCTAACAGAGAAGAGGTAGTCCTCCTGAGCGGAGTCACGGAGTAGGAATGTCCCTTCAGGTTTACCCTCCAGCAGCGTCTCGGCCTCGTAGCGGTCCATCACACCCCAGTAACACGGCAAATTGGTTATTCGCAGCAGGTCTGGGACCAAACAGTGAATGTAATCAATCTGAGTATGAATGCGGTAGCCATCATTACATTTGTGAGGCTCCGTCTCAGGCAGTGTGGCTTGAGACAGCAGGTTGGCTGTGGAATCATCTGTGCTTTCACTGGAGTCAGAGTCCCCGGTCTGGGCAGCGGCAGAGGCAGATGCCACCACCTCGTCCAGAGTATCGAGGCAGCTCTGAAGGAGGAGCTGATGTTGCTCTTGCCGCTGCAGGAGTAGCTGCTGCTGCTGGAGGGCATTGGCTCTGTCACTTCCTGCTAAATCGTTCATGCCATGTGCCAGTTTAGGGCCATGTTTGTAGTGCTGGTTCATTTGAGCAGTCACCTCAAAAGTGTGGATCTCTGCATTGGGTGGAGGGTCGACACCTTGTTCGATGCTGATCCGACGACGTTCTCGCAACCTGTCGTCCACATCCTCGACCACTGTTGCTACAGCTGGAGATGGGGCATTGGAAACTACAGCAGAATCAAGCACGGGTGGCTGTGTGATGGGAGCTGTGTGCTGCTTAATGAGGTACCACTTCTGAGCCAACTCTGAGCCAACAGGAAAGGGGCAGTCATCCAACATCAGTTCGCTGAGATGGATCTTACGCCTTGAGGATGGACAGGCCATTGATGATGAAAGGGCCTGAGAAGCTGGAGCGGTTGCGGCACTATGCGTTTTTATTGGAAAACACTGCCCCATTGCATCCTGAATCTTTTGGCGCAAAGTGCGGCTGTTGTTGGATCCTCTGCTTTCAGCATCACCAGATGAAGATAATTCTGCAACAGAGCTTACAGCACTAAGCACTGGCCTAGATACTGCCCTCTCCTGTCCCAACAAAGAGGCAGCGACTTCCAGACCCTGCTGCCTCCAACTCTCCTTCAGAGGTGTAGATGACAAATGGTCCTCGGTCTCTAGGTCATTTAGGAGCTTCCCATACTCAAAGCCATCGCTCACTGGACGCTCTGCTGTGGGTTCATGGGCAGCGAGGCCTTTTTTCTTTGCCTTTGCAGGTTTACGCAGAGCACCCGTGTCCCGTCTCTCTTCTGACCGACTCTGTCTGACTTTAGGGCGTGCTCCCCTCTCCCTCTCTTTCCCTCGATTGCCTGAATTATTTGGTAATGACATGATTTGATGTTAAGTTTACCAGCAGGGCAAAACTGGTCAGAAAGTACAAAGTAACAGCCGGTAACGCGTTTTCCTGCTCATTGCTTTGGCAAAGTTGGCATCAGTTTGATCAGGTCAAAAGATGAACCTGCAAAAGAAAACAAGTGTGCATAAAGCTTAACCACGCATGGCTACATTTATTTAATCAGAACTATTCAGAAGCTATTGTAATGTACTATCATGTTTAGTTTCTACCCCCATCATCGTGACAGTAGATGAACAGTAGAGGCTAAGGAAAACGAACACTTAGCATTAGCTGTAACATTCAATAAACTAATTATATTTACGACTCACGAAACTCCCGTCGTGTCATAAAAAACGAAAAACTAAGCATATTTAATACTACGCGTATTAACCACTTAGTTAAGTTGTTTGAGACGTTGGCAACAGCTGTTTAACACTGAGGCTAGTGCTAGTTAGCTCATAAGCAGTTAGCAATTTGCTAACTAGCATTCGTACTTGTGTTTCTCCATTTGAAAAGACATTGTATATATTGCATTCTTGAATAATCACTATAACTTACCCAATAAGTAGCCAAGTAGCTTTTGAAGACTCGATAAGTTTTTTTTCTTTCTTGATATAACAACTCAGGGTAGTTGACCTAAAGAAAAGCTTGATCGCTCTTTTCCTGCTCAGTTGTATTTCCCGGAAGTGATGGACAATCATGTATCTAGTACTCATCTTCCGTAGGACGTGGAATCTACGGAGCTGATATAGGCTATGACATATACCAAATAGTGCCAATGACAAAGTGACAATCTACAAGTGAAGATGCAAAAAGAAGTGAACTGTTTATTTAAACTGTCAGTGACCCAATGAATGCTGCACCTCAGACCATTCACACAAGTGGCAGTAAAAAGTATTAGCGACAGATGCAAATGATTCACAAATATTAAAAATATTGGGGTATTTATACTTAAATATAAATTGTACAGGACAATGGTATATCATTAAGAACATTTAACCCGGCAGGGACATTAATATGACTTCAGGACCACTAGTCTCCACTAAAGGTCATCTCTCAGTGGATGGATGCTCAAGGATTGTACAAAGGGTTAAATAAGTAAATGATTTCACTCATCAGTAAAATGTAAACATTGAGTACACATTTTCCTTGGCCTGCATCACAAAATTAAAGGCTCAGATGAAAATTGCCATCCCCTGCTGCAACCTTTGACAAATAGTACCTGTGTCTCTGTAAATGTTTATAAATTGCACAGGTCATGGAGAAAAAAAAAAAAAATCTGAGCCACATGTTACGTAACAGTTGATTTTACAGTAAAAGTGAATAGTTAAAAAAAAAAAAATTACGTGACAAACATTAATTCACAGAAGTTATTTATGGACATGAGTATGCTGCATTAGCAAGTCAGATCTATCCGAGAGCCTGCTCTGAAGAAATCAATGACTAAACTACTGCTCAGGACCATTGAATTAACATAAACTTTAAAGTATACACTTGCTGTGCATTTTGCATGTTCCACAATAGTTTCTCTGGACATCAAAGCCACTGATCACCAGACCAAGAATGCGTTTTTTCTAGTCATTGGAAACAGTGATCAGAAACAGGTGTGGTAGATGTCTTGTATGTTTCAAAAACAAAACAAGTACAAAATGTCTTTTTCAGGGCTCCTCCTCGCCACCTACTTGGTAAGAAAGCTTCAGTTTTATGTTTCGCACAAAAATAATATTGATGTCACATAACATGAATTGGGTGTTATCCCAGAGATGTAAACAGGTGAAACATACAACATTAGTTGCAACATTTCTTCTTTTCGGTTGTTGGTGACAAGTGTCATCCATCAACCACCATCTACAACAGTGCTGTATTAGTGTGGCAAACATGCTAATATAGAAAATAAGCATAAGTTAACAATATCAAGTGAAGGGTAAAAAATACAACTGGAAAAAAATATCTGTAAATAACCATTTTACTACACAGACCTCCTATGGCTCTGCTGAAATAAAACATGGTTATCCCTGCCTTTTGATACAACCAAAAGTGATCCAATAGATAAGACCATATAACACATACATGCACCTCCGCTCTGCCACATTCAAAGACAGAGGCTTTATAAGACAGATTTTGATTCAACACTGATACCACATGATAATGTTAGGTTTCTGAAAGTGAAACACACCGAGACACAAACAGAAAACATCAACATCATCAAGCACCTTGAAAAGAATGATTCATCAAATCATCACATTGGCCATTTGAGGAAAAGGTCACTGAGATGAGTGGCTGCTCACCACAGCATTTATTACAAGATCAAGTTCTGTTTTCCAGAACCAATCATGTAGGTGGCATGAGGTTGAGAAGGCTTTCATTTAGTTTCCTCACCCAGCATTAGAGTGTAAATTTATAACACTCTTCTCTGCCCATGTTATCAATCCAAGAACACTAACTCTCCCTCTGCAGCCCGCGCCAGCCCTTATTCACCCTCTGAAGATTCCTCGGCACAAAATGAGATTCATCATCATTTATGTAGTAGGACTGAAAATAACAAAAGAAATTGCAGCTGGCATAGAGACTGCTGATCTATGGGGGGAAAAGACAGCCTTTGTTTCCTCTCATTTCAGATACACTTCTCAATTTGACAAATGCTCAACCATCTCTTTGGCGTAGTAAAAGTTGTAAAGTAATTTCCTAAAAGAATAGGGCCACAAGCTAGATAAAGGATTACTGTTGAAATAACATGTTAATTGTTCAGTTATTTTTAACATTCTTTTTTTCCCATACAAAAAAAATGCTTAAGATAATACAAAAAAAAAAAAAAAAAGAAAAACTAAACATAAAAAACAAACAATACAAACCCTATCAATGGCACTGGATAAACAGCAAATACCATAGTTAGGATATGCATTTATTCCCAGGCAAATCTTTAAGTGATGCCTTTTGGTAGATAAATTGTTGGGGCTTAATATTTAGTGCCTTATTGAAAAAGTGCCTTACTTATGGCTAGAAAAAGTCTATATAATGTTGTTTGAGAGGCTGTGGCTGTCAGTGACTTCCTGACAGCGACCTTTCGTTAGGGCAAGTGGAAAAATGGGGTAGAGTAACTTATGGGGCAGAACCCATTGAAACAGCACCATTTGACTGTATTTCCGTCCAGTTTTGGCAAACTGCGGCGCTGCACAGCATGTCACCGTCCTGCAAGTGACATGTGGCAGTCCACCCAGTTAACCATTTCTCTGTCCTGTGATAGAATAATCATCTGTATTCCATTTTTAATAAACTTAGTTGTATATAATAAAGTACAAAAATATTAGAGAACATATACACAGTTTTTTGTCATTTTGTAGTGACTGTTCGCCTGTTTCTTAAGCATTCATATACTTTGTGCTGGATGACGAGGAACCAAACAACCCTCAATTGAAGTGTTTCTCTCTTTGCTTTCTATATTGTTGAAGTACGATCAGTTCCATCTGAAAAGACAAAACAATTCTTTATGAAGCAAGGAAATGTTCAAATACAGCATACTGGGAAATATTATACATGCACTAACAAGGTGGCGGAGTAAAACCAGTCATTTTTCTTTTGGGCGCGAATATAAGTTTAGTTGAGACTCAATAATCTCACCATATACTGTAGTACTGTAGTATAGAGCAAACTGCAGTTGTTGAATGTTTTTTGTTCCGCCATATGTGCAGCAGCCGTAACCACTAACCCGTCGATTCTCAAACAGTAGGTCGTGTGAGATTTTTGTTTGGTCTGGGTGGAATTGCATATAAATAGCACTAAAGCAGCGTCTGGACACAGCTGGAGCACAAGGGAGACTGCCCATGTGTCTCTTTATACGAACATATGCCCGCACACATATTTAATCTCCAAGCTGTTCACAAATGCACTCGCGTGACGAGACGTGCATCCATACCCCGCGCTCTCCCAACCCTCGCTCGCCCACTCCAAGACAGCGACTCGAGCACGCAGCCCAGCGAAGTGTCCGTGATGGTAAAAAGGTTTGAGGCATTTACGAAAACTTTTGCAGTGGCAGCATGAAACCTTTTTTGGGGTTTTGTTTTGGTACAGCAGATTAAATGCCAACTTTAGCTCGGCTGATGCTCCAGTAGCATCTTTTCTAGCCATAATTCCCCCGACCTCCACTTGAGTTTATCCTGCTCAAGCTACAAGTGAGCGGTATTTACAAACAGGCGCTCCCCTGTGTCTGTGAGCTCCTGCTCTCTGAAGTGCAGACAGACTTGTCCACATAAGAAATGCTTTTGATACAGCTATGAAGGCATAAGAAACCCCAGGGTCTTTTCTTTGTCCAAATTGTGAAAACGCATTACATGAACACTTTAAATAAGAATAAGGCCTATTAGATTAGAGTATATTTTAATTATTCTTAGCAGGCCTATCTTAAAGGAGAGAGGAGGTGGGTCACAAGAGATAACCAATAAAAAAAAAGTTTGACAACCACTGCATCAGACAGCTGCACACTTTGGGGGCATATCTAATGTGGTAAGCCCAAATAATGTCCTGGTGCACCTGTATAAACTACAAGAAAAGTATTGGATCATTTATTTATAACTGAAGGATACGGAAATTTGATTTAGTATTCATGTGAATTGTAAGAGTCGGGCCTCTTTTCATCAGCAAATGGTACTGATCTGACAAGTACATCGTAAAGAATCCTCATCTTAAAAAACAAAATTCTAGTCAACAACAAAATAAAATCCACCTTTGAACTGTAAAGGAAGGTGGTAGAGGAAATTGAACTGTTAGCTGAGGCCCAACTTGTTTTAATATCTTTCACAATTTCCTACACATCTCAAAGGTGCAGGCGAATATGCACGTTTTGGATGTGTGTATATCTTCGTCAAGCAGGGAAATTAATCATCTGCACGGATTGAGACATTTGGGCACAGTTAAATTTAAAAATCGATATAATTAAACACAGACAGCGTACTGCATCTATAATATACCCTTTGTTTATACATAACAAATTGTAGATGAAGCCTTGGTCAGACGCAAACAATTCTGATCCAGAGTCTATGAGTGACTGAAATGCCTGTTAAGTGCAGTGTTCATGAGGACACCTACCCCCTAGGGCATGCTCTGTCATACTGAGGCACAGTGATTCCAGGGTAGGGTTGATCTCTAGGTCAGCACCTGGAACTTGGCATTCTGAGGAAATGAGTAAAGGAAAGTATTAGCGTACAAGTTGTTTTGTAGTAAAAGAAAAATGTAATAAAAACATTATATGGTACAAAAAGTATCTCACACCAAAGAAAAACAATAGTTCATTAAAAAATATCTGCATGTCAAAGGAAAAAAACACACACATTTTACCAACATTGCGGCAAAATAGGGCTTCTGTTGATGATTGGTCAATGCATATCGATTAGAACTGGCCCTATACAGGCTAGGACACTCGTACACATTTTGTGAATACCTGTTGTACCATGCTTTCCCTCACAACATTGGTAACAGATTATTACATGCCACTTTCTTGTCGTTTTATCAGAAGAGTAACATTTGTACCTTGTTGCTGGAACATGAGCATGGTTTGCGGAGAAGTGTGTACAGGGAGAGAGTGTGTCCGTTGTACAGAGCTCCGACTCTGGCTTGGCATGCTGTTACTGCCCCCAGGGTTAGCAAACCAAAGGCTCTGTATAAAAGAAAAAAAAAAACATTCAAAAAATAAAGAACAACACAATGTGGCAGTTTAAAAACATAAGGCATATGTTTACACTTGTTTAACAGTCTATAAATATGTTTATAGCTTTTTTCCCCCTGAAGAGCAAACCGCTTTACCTGGCGACCCTGGCCAGGTAAAGCAGGGCTGGTGAGTGTGTGCCGTGGAGATGCCCCACTCAAACCACTGGGACTCAGGAGACCCATACGTCCTGCAGGGAGACCCCGGGGTGTCATCTGGAACTGCCTCTGGCCCCTCCGCCCAACGCCTCCACTCACAGATCCTGCTGTGGGGAGTGAGTTTGACCCATATGTCCAGCTGTAAAAAGACAAGGTCAAAGTTTCATGAATCATAGACGTTACAAACAAAGAAATATTTTAAAAATCTCACCCTTTTTGTCGATACACAGGCATATCCAGCATAGCTTTCCGAGGGAACAGGCGCAGAAGTTTGAGAACCTGCTGCTTCCAGGACACGAGCCTTTTTTTGTGAGTTTCTGTGAATGCCTAATAGAAATGAAAAAGAACAGGATTTTATTTATTAATATAGTACAAAAAGTTGTGGGTAATGAACACAAAATGTACCTCATGCGTGAGACACTTCTCAATAAGTTGAAGGTAACCGCTAATATTTTCCTCATCTGGTCTTGAAACAAGGAGCTGTGTGCACACTGAAAAGGGAGTATTTTTTAATAGAGAATTATATTACATCAGAATAACTTTATTTTTATATGTATATTGACACTATTTTATTTGTATTTTTTAATCATCATGTCTAAGATACATTCCTGGGTTGGGCCTGAAAATAATACCTTTTCCCATCACACGAGTGAACTGTCCAGGAATATCACCATCAGAGATGGGTGTGCCTGAAGAGTCTCCATCACAGGGAGGTGGGTTGTGAGACTGAAAACCCTCAAGACCAGGCTCCTTGTCCACACCGGTCTTTGCCGAGTCTGACGCTGGAGAGTCTTGGGTGTTTTGAGAGACACTCGGTGGACTGTAGGTTTTGATAGGAGTCATAATTATCTGTTGCAACTCTTGTAGAGCATTACGTAGGTTTCCTCCTTCCAAAATATCCTATGAAGGAACAATAAAATTGGTTTTGGTTGATTTTGGTTCATTTACATCCGTTTATACCTTTTCCAAAGACCGTAGCACACTTGGTCTTTCTCGCAGCTTCTGGATGCTCAAGGCAATCTTATGTCTCGCCCCTTTAGTGACATTCTAAAGACAACAAAACAATATACAATAATTAATAAGCAAATGACCAGAGAGTGCTAATATCAAAATGAAAATTTACACTGATAATTATTTTATTAACAAAGTTGCTGTGTATGTATCAATATGCAACAGCAAGTATGTTTTCCACTCCCTTTCTCCTTTTAAGTGATACTCGGACTTACAGATCAACATTGCCATAATTATTATTAATATGTAGCTTGTTCAGGGCTCTGGGCAGGTTTGGAGGGCCACATATTTAAAGCCTATGAAGTGAAGAGCCACATACTATTCATAAGAAAGTTATACTTAGCTACTACCTTTGTTTGAAGTTTGACTATGGTCCTTCTTTCATGACACTGAAATTTGCAGTTATAACTTCTACCTATAGTGATTTGGGAAGTGAACTCAGGAAGCCATGTTTGGCCCGTGAGTCAAATGCCCACTTCAGTGCTACTATGGCGACCTGTCAGGCATGTAAAAGGATTCTCAAAAACCTGTGACTCCAGATGCTGCTCTGTAAGAATCATCATTTCCTCATAGGTCATCTGAGAGAAAAGTGATGCGTATTTATGAAGCCGGAGACTTTTCAGCCATGCAGGAACATCTTGAAGACGCAAGACAACAGACAGACGTATTAAAAGACAGTCAAATTAAAGTCTATATAGTCCGAAAGCCACTGAAACATCATTGTATTTGTACCTTTCATGCCACTGCCGTCCTCTTGGAAGGTATTACGCAGAGAGCCCTGGTCATCGGTCTGCTCACTGCCTGAAGACGCTACACTGCTTTGGGGTGACAGTGGTGCATGGTCTGTTGAAACATAACCCTGCCGACCTCCTTGATCATCTTGGCAAACCCACTCAGTCCCACATGCTTGGGGAGCAGAAGGAATGACTGACATAGATTTTTTCAAAGGACTTGGCTGCATTTGATCACCCATACCTGCCAAAAATTGTATCGGTTTTATTAATCTTTTATTGAAGTAACAGTTTGAGGTAATCAAAAAAGCATTCTTGAAGCTCTACCTGCATTATTGCTGTTGATGGGTGAGGACATTCCACCAGGGAAAGGCATGTGTCCATTTTGGCCTGCCGGAGAGGTACTTGAACTTGACTTGTCTTGCCAAATGTGGCCCGGATCCAAAGACTCTGCAGAACTGTGCCATTCATCTGAGCCCTGTTGCGGGTGATAGGGGCTGGAAGGGGCTCGGGAGGTGGGTGCATAACCACTGGATAAGTGTTCCTCCAGGTGGTTAAGCCACATAGCCAGGGACGTGCGGTCATCCAGTGTAGTGGCAGGGTGGATGAGCGCATACGACAACAGCTGTCTACTCTCCTCCACAAACAAACTGCTCTCAATAGTGTGACTTAATACCTTTTGTAGCAACTTCATGTATTCACATTTGGCTTCACTGTTGCGTGGTTGCAAGAGAGGCAAATGAGACAGCAGCAAGGATACCACTTTTTCCTTTGGCTCCTGGTGCCACTGGCAAACAATAGCTGAAGA
Source organism: Lesueurigobius sanzi (assembly GCA_900303255.1). Lineage (NCBI taxonomy): Eukaryota > Metazoa > Chordata > Actinopteri > Gobiiformes > Gobiidae > Lesueurigobius > Lesueurigobius sanzi. Next base: position 17,910 of record OMNZ01074858.1, read on the forward strand.
TAGAAGAAACAATATGGAGAAATGCATCAGTTGATAAAAAGCATCTTTAGGCTTTCTAGATCAAAAATACAGAACATAAGATCTGCTATAAACTAGAAATATGTTACCTGCATTGTTTGCCTCGGCTTCTAGTATGTGGATCTCTGTGCAGTCTGCCAGCCAGTGTTCGAGGCAGATGTGTAAGAAGCGAGCTTGGGTGCGAGATATCCTCTTCAGGAGGGACAATAGTGCTACCGTCTGTTCACACTCATTCCAGCCCTTAAACCAGTCTGTGAGTATACCTACCTGGTCTCGGAACATCATGGCGTGCCTCCTTTGTCAGGAGAGCAGATATGGTCTACCTTAAGACTACTTAATAACACGCAGGTAGAATGAGTCTTCCCCGCACAGCGGGGATAAATGTATAGTCCTGAGATCTCCTCAGATCAGAGTACGGAACCCTCACATGGTTTTTCTACAGGTTCACTGCAGGCTGTGATGTGGAAAGGATTTGGCTGCACAACTTCCAGCAGTAGGTTAATGGTAGGTTTGGCTGTTAGTTGAGAATGGCAGCAGCAGCACTCCTGACTTTGTCACATCCGAGATTACATCCTTTATTACCTAAAAAAGAAACATGGTCAAAGAATCAAAACGTTTTAAGTCTACATATAAACATACATTATGCAATTCGCTACAGAGAAAGACTTTCAACCATTTGTTTATTATCCTGCGATTTTGGTTTTATTCATCAACATTTTTGAGTGTTTTTTTCTAAATCACTTTAAGTAAACGTTATACATGTATACCACATTTGGTTAGATAATAAAATAACCATTGCCATGCTGATGTACGCGCTCAATTTGTTTTACTATGCTCTATGCTAAGTCTACAGAGGCAACTGAGCAAGCGGTAGCACCTGTAACATTGGACCAAGATTTGACCGAACACACCCAAACCACTGGTGGAAACTCCGTCAAAGGGCCCTTGTTTTGATACATTGCATACAGTATTACAATTGTAAATAGATGCCACGAAAAGTGAATTACAACGTAGCGCTCAGCAAGTGTTACCTGGATAGGTCTAGTCTATAAAGAGATTCAATATTTGTATTGTTTATCGTTGACGCTGTTGCTGCTGGTATGCCGCTTTTCTATGCTCAGTACTTTGACTGTGCACATATCCACTGCCCGTAGTGTGCCCGATCACTGTATAAATCTAATCAATTGCCATTTCAAAATAGTAAAACATGTTGTCTACTTCATAAACACGCAATCAAAATCTTGGAAGAGTAAGTTGTTTACCTTTGTCAGTTGTCACTGGTTAGCAATCTGGGCTAAGTGCTAATACTTAGCTTAGCTCGACGATAGGGGAGGAAAAGCTAAGTGGTAGCTTTGGCTATAGCAGTTTTGCTAATGGATACAATAACGTGAGCTTAGCTGAAAGAAGCGTAGATTTCGGTCCAATACGTTGTGTTTATTAAATATATTCCCGTACAGAAGCGTCTTCCAGTCGCTGTAGTAATACCATGTTACATTACATGAGTACTAAATAGTTTATTGCATATTCAGAGAATAAAAGAGTACGCTTGGCGAAATCTACTTCGATTTTTAGTTGACGTAAGACGGTGACGGAACGTCCTACGCCTGGACAGTACGTACCGTAGCCACGCCCACAACCCAACTTTCCGCAGGATTCAATGACAGTTCAATATTTAAAACAATATATATATATAATTTACAGTTTAATATATATAAAAGTTTGCATACCCTTTTATAAAGCTCTTCTTTTCCACTCATGGTTAGTGGTTGTGCAAAGCCATTTATTGCCTAAGAATTAAGTTTACCCTTTTGAAATCATAATGAAACAGAAACTACTCAAATGTCAAATGTACATTTGAGTACGTACATCTCAAATGTACGTTTACATGATTTTCAATAACTGCCAGGAAAATAGTTCAGGAGCAAAGAAAACTCACTTCAGCTGAAATACAGGACTCCCTGGCAAAATTGATGTTTGTTTCAAGATGCACATTATGTACAATTTTGATCAGGAACATTTGGAACAGTTTGTCTAGTTGAAAATTGACAATAAATGGCTTAATGCAACCACTAACAACCATGAGTGAAATAAAGGTTTTTGAGTTATCATTCATATTCTATGAAATCCATTAAGTTTACAAACTTTTGAGCACAACTGACAATTCCGACATTTCAAGCGTCAGTGAAAGCACTGCTCTCCGCCATTGAAATGCATTGTACTTTGAGTGGCTATCATTTGGTTTAAGAGAATCTTTGTGATGTCAAATTGTGATGAAATGTCGTTTGACTACTATGACCTGCATATAAAGGCAAAACTGTGATAAACAGATTTTTTTTTTTTCACCATTGAGTCTTTTGGATTTGTGATGCAGAATTCAGAATTGTCAATACTTTTATTAAATCTTTATTTTTGTAGCACTTTTCATAGATGAAAATGTGGCTCAAAGTGCTTCACACAAAAATGAGCAACAAGCAATCAACTCCCCACTGTCTTACACTGTAAGATAATAGGATAAAGTAATATTGTTTCAAAGGCACACATTTTACAATACGTGTATTGTACACTAAAATATTAAAAGGTCCTTCTATATTATCTCAAAGACACACATTCTACAGTAAAATTATAATCAGTGTTCCAGTGTTGATTAGATGTTCAAAAGACCCATGAAGAGAACAAATCCTTTTCACTATAGTTATTTAAATTATCCACACATGCAAGATAGAATAAAGAACAAGAAAGAAAGGCAGAGAAAAAGTACAAAATGTCACCTGAATTTAATTTTGTTTTTGTTTTTTTGTTTTTTTACAAAGTTTTACCACAATGGCATTCTACAACGAGGAGATAATGGACATTTATATGATCATTCTTTAAAATGACCAGACAAAAGATAGCAAAGTGTTTACAAACTGTGCACTAAAACTACAAATAAAAACTGTATCGTCTTCATGGATAAATATCCCCAAATCGTCATCAGCTGAAAATGAACAGCACGCCTCCCCCTCAAGATGAGCAAAACATTATGATAAGCAATTAAAGTCACGTTTGTAGCTTAACGAAAATACAGACCACCCAGGCTTTATTCACTGTCACTGGCTGCACTGGAATCCGAGGCTCGCTCGCTGCCGCTGCCACTGCGACCATGTGTTTCTGAATGACCGCTGCTATGGTCGCTGTGAGCAGGAGAAACACTACGGCTTCTGCTGCCTCCTCGGTTTCCGCCTTCGTCCTCGCTTCCACTGCCCTCGTCTCCGCTGCTCCTGGCTCCGGAGTTCTTGGGCTCGTTGTCCTCACTGTCATCGTCGCTGCCGAAGATCTCCTCTTCGTCCCGCAGCTCTCTGGTGCGATCCTCTCCGCTCTCGCTGCCGCTACCACTCGCCTTCCTCTTGCGCTTCTCTTTGTCCTCCTCCTCCTCCTCTTCTCTTGGCTCCTGGTCTTCATCACCGTCCGAGTCGCTGCCGAAGTTGTCTCCCTCACTGCCACTGCCTTTCTCTTTCTCATCACCTGTACACATTTTAACCTCATTAGAATACATATTGTGGACAAAAACTTGCATTCACAAGATGATGCAAAAAATGGCTAAGCTAGTTTCTGAATACTGACCAGATTCTTGCAAATCTTTATCCAGGTCCATATCTTCCTCTTCGTCTTCTGGTTCATGGTTCTCCAACTGAGCTTTACGGGCTTCCTGGAAATTAAAAGGACAACATTTTGATGCTTAAGCTACATATAAAAGAAGTATTGTTTTAGCAGTCGGCTTAGCTAAAACATGTAGCATGAAGTGTTTTTTTTACCTGTGCTTCAAGCTCTTTCTCATTCATGTCTCTGTGCTTACAAACCAGCACAGCATTTGTAGTGGACTGCGTTCCAGCTTTAGCTCTTCTCTTACTTAAACGCACTCTGCAAGTCAAAGAGACGTGTTAAGAGCGAGGGATCTGGTCAAGATCGTATAAAATGACAAATAGATTTTTTTTGGATGATACCTAGTTTCAAGTTCATTGTAATAAACACCATCGCCATCTCGGAAAATAAAGAAGTAGTTTTCTTCGTAACCCTTGCTGGCTTTGTTCTTGACATTCCAGTTGTACTCTCTGGCAATCTTGTAATCATACCTTCAAAAATCAAACAAAAATAATGAATTACTCAGAGAAGTCATCATATTTTTAAGTCTAAAAGAGGTTTTACTTACAGATCCTCAGCCATATAATCCACACCTTCATCACAATCCCTTTTGCGTTTGCGAAGAGTTTCTTCATTGGGCAAAAAGTAGGCCACAAACTGATTTCCTTCTTCATCCATCATACCCCTGTTTTACAAAATTAGGCACAGAAAATGGAATCAGAATATGTAAACTAAAATAACTAATATGCTTGACAATTATGTTGCAATAGACTAAATTAATGTAGCACCTAATCATAGCCTGAGACATCATTTCCACTCCTGCTGGGGCTGACATGTCTTTAGGAGCAGGATCAGAATCGAATATGACTTGAGCACATGGGTTGATCCACATCTAGGGAATAAATTAAAAGTTAGCCTCTACCAACAATCAAGTAAATGTTTAGAATCCAATGAAGCAGATACAAAAATGTCAATCCTTTGCTGAAAAATCAAAAGATAAAAATAGAAGCCCAAGTTGTTATTATTACTCACCTTAAAGTCAGGGAACACAGGCAGTACCTCCACAGGAGTAACTCTAGGTTTACTATAATGTTGTGCAATCTAGAAAAAACAAACATTCAAGGAACTCAATACCGATAATAGATATTATATACCATGTCATATGTAAACAAAATCCATCTCTTATTGACCGATTTCTGTGCATCCTCAAAGGTCTTCTCAATAGCTGAAATCTGACTGTCTCTGTCTTTGTAAATCTCTTCTTCTGTGAACTGCTGTTTGACTGAAACGCCAATCCTAAAACCACAAGAAATCTGGTTTGTAAACGTACAACACAGATGGCAGTGAGAAAAAACTGCAGGAAAACTTACTTGACTTCCACTTTCTCATTAGAGACACCATATCTGTTAAACTCTGTGGAAATGTACTCGGTTTTCCTCATCCACGGCACCACTTTGGCATGCTGTTGTGACCTTGTGGGGATTTTTTGTCAAATAAAGTTAAAGTTAATGATGTACCTGGCAACTGTTTTAATCTGTGCTTCTGTATGCGTACCTCTTTGAACTAGATGGAGCTTGGATGTCTTCTTCCAAAAGCTTTTCATCAGCTGGATCCAACAGTACTGCCGAAAGAAATTAATACATCACGCAAAATCTATTAACATCACACATTTATCCATTTTTTACATTGTCTACTAGATGCAAGAAAAACTTACTGTTGGGGTCAATACGATAGGTATCTGGGTTTATGAGATCAATTGTCACCCCGAGGTCTGGTTCTGTCAGCAGCTCATGCTTGTGCTGCTTCTCCAGAGATGTAGCCTTGTACTGTACAAATCTAAAACAGAAACAACTATTACACTTGTGGCAATGGAGGAAATTGTGTTGGCTCCTGTATATGATAGACAGTCAGTAAAGTATCTATTTGCGGTCACCTGTGCTGATCGAAAGGATATGCAATGAATTTGGGGTCAAAGGGGATGTCAGGAAGGCTGTTGCAGTATTTCACGCGACAGACGACTCCAGACCTACAACAAAACAGGAAAATGAGTGGTTAGTTTTGTTACATTCAAGGCTTTCAAAATAATAATATCGCTATTACCTCTCAGGAACCGTTCTGTGAGATGATTGTCTGCTAAAGAATAAACACCACAAGATTTCATGAAGTAAATTTCTACATTGTGAGATCAATAAATTACTATCTTATCGTGCACATTTTACTTTAAGTGATATTATTGTCAGACCAAAAGTAGCTAATGAAATAATAGTAAACACAATTTTAATATACCAGTGGCAAGTTGGCTAGTCATGAAAACATAGATTTGCAATGCAAGTTTCAGCATATATGCAGTTTAAAAAGGAAAAGGCCACTAGGAAGTATAATTAACTATAACCCGACGCTAGTTTACATTGAGCACTATGTGAACATGTCCACTCGCCTGTGACCGTCTTCGCGCTGAGCCTGAGTTTGTATCGTGGGCGCCATGTTAGAGGCCGCACAAAACAAAGTGTTATGATTAATAATCAAACAATCCACCAAATCTCTTCAACAGAGAAGCATGAATTTGGTTATTTTGCTCCGACACAGATCGGGATGGCGCTCATGCTACTGGAGTCCGGAGGAACCGGGGTTATGATGTGGGTTGGAATCTGAGAACGACCGCCCCCTGCTGGATGGGGGGATTGTGGGGAGACGCTTTTTTCTATTTTTAGGTTTTGGTCCAGTTTGCTCTCTTAACATATAAAGTTTCAGCTGGAAACGAATGAGTGGTGGAATGTAAAGATTATAGGTATTTTTCTTTACTTAAGTACATTTTATGATGAATACTTTTAACTATTTTGGAGCCTGTATCTGTTCTTTCTACTCCAATACATTTTACATTAACAAAATAAAGTGAAAGTATTTCATTTTCAAAGTGACGTCTCTACGATGTACAGGTTTAGTCCCAGTTTAGTAGTTTACTCATTTTGACCTATTTAGATCTGGTTTAGTCCTGGTTTAGACCTGGTTTAGTCCTGATTTAGACATGAATTAGTGGTTTACTCCTTTAGACCTGGTTTGATTCAAATAATAAAAAAAATCCAGCACATTTAACTCTTAAAAAATACTTTTTACTTATGACAAATACTTTTTAATATATGTATATATATATTACAATGGATACCTTTATGCTTTTCCTTAAGTATATAATCTGATACTTGTACTTTTACTTCAGTACATTCTTGCTTCTGTATCTGCAATTTTACTTAAGAAAGAATATTGAGTACTTCTTCCACCACTGAAACAAATAAATGTCCCAATCTTTACAATAAGGAGTGTAATCATTCAGATTCAACGTTTCTCCATAGAACTATAGGCCTATGTGAAATTGTAATGCATTTTTCTCACATTGTTGCAACAAAATCTCCACATTTACAGATTCCAAACATTCCAGTCTTGAACTGAGTGATATCAACTTGAAACTTTTGTCACTATATCACTGACATATTGTGGAGAAAAAATGTATTGCAAGTTTTCTGTCATTTTATGTTTTCATATAAGAATAAGACATTTTGTTTCAAAATTTACAATATTTTTTGGTGAGCAAATCTAAATACTTTGTTGCTCTATAGTTAAAAAAGACTTGTTCAGAGGGGATTTTTAGATAGCTTGTTTAGTAGAGAATAAATCTGTTTTGTGGGGTTCAAAACTAAAGAAATAAAGCTGTAATTATATTGAAAAATATCCGTGAGTAAACTTTCAGAATATTGTTAAATCCAAGAATAGAAGGTTTGGAGTCTGTTAGAGCTACTAAAGTGGAGGAGCTGTCGCCACAACGTGAAATATAAAGGCATTTTGAGAAAATGGTCATTGAATTTACAATTTCCCATACAGTTCTATGGAGAAACGTTGAAATTACACTGCTTATTGTAAAGATTAGGTCATTTATTTGTTTATGTGTTGAGAGAGAAAACTGTCCCAAACCAATGTTTAATTTAATACATCCATGGCCCAAACACTGAAAATGTAATAATTTTGTTTTGCCTGTAGTGTCTCCCCTAAAGTTCAACATAGCCATGGCATAGACATACAAAATGGATAATACATCAGATCAATACCCCTAAAATATATGTTGAACTGCTGTTGGCAATATTTTGCATTGATAACTAACAAACATAATTTTAATAGCAAAAACTGATATTTTAATGTTTTCAGGAACATTTATTTAAATAACCCCCTCCCAAAACAACTCAAAGCTGACATTAAGAAGCAGCAGTGTGTTTGGAGAGTACAATGAAACATTCTGAAATATTCTAGCAGTCATGCTATGATGTGATCATCCATCCATCCATTTTCTTCCGCTTTATCCGGGGCCGGGTTGCGGAGGCAACAGTCCAAGCAGAGATGCCCAGACTTCCCGATCCGCGCACACCTCATCCAGCTCTTCCTGGGAGATCCCAAGGCGTTCCCTGGCCAGCCTGAAAGACCTGGTCTTTCCAGCGTGTCCTGGGTCTTCCCCGGGGCCTCCTCCCAGTGGGACGTACTGGAACACCTATCGAGGGAGGCGACCAGGTGGCATCCGAAACAGATGCCCGAGCCACCTCAGCTGGCTCCTTTCGACGTGGAGGAGTAGCGGCTCTGTTCCGAGCTCCTCCCGGGTGACTGAGCTCCTCACCCTATCTCTGAGGGTGCGCCCAGCCACCCTGCGGAGGAAACTCCCCCTTTGAGCTGCCACCTTATCGTGGTGGGGGAGTTTGCGCGCCCGAATGATCCTGGGAGCTATGTTGTCTGGGGCATTATGCTCCTGGTAGGGTCTCCCATGGCAAACAGGTCCTAGGTGACGGGTCAGACAAAGAGCGGCTCAGAAGATCTCCATGACCAGAAATACATCAAGGACCGAGATGTCGCCTGGCATGGCGTAGCCGGGGCCCCACCCTGGAGCCAGGGCTGGGGGTGGGGCTCGAACGCGAGCGCCTGGTGACCGGGCCTTTACCCACGGGGCCCGGCTGGGCTCAGTCTGAAGGGATGACGTGAGCCCGCCCTCCTGTGGACTCACCACCTGCAGAGGGGGCCATGGGGGTTGGGTGCTAAGAGGACTGGGCAACAGTCGAGGGGGGGTGCCCCGACGGCCTTGTCCCCGCACACAGCATCTGGCTGTTGGGACGTGGAGCAGTGATCATCACAAAAAAAAAGAAAAAAGGTTCCAAACAATATGCAGAGATGAATCATACCTTAGGCCTTCTAATAAACATTCATTCAGCTACACAGAGTGTTGGGTCGTAACGGAATACATGTATTTAGAGAAACTGTATTCTGGTACAGTACTTTTTCATTTAAGGATATTTAGAATAGAGTTACACATACATTGTGGTACTCAATCATTAATGTGCGTTTCATATTGCTGCACAACAAGAAAGAAAAGATCCATCTGCTGCGCTCCCTATTTGCATTTGCAATGTGCTTTTTTGTATTTGTGATAAATAAGTTCATAACGGGCAGGCAACAAGCATATAGCTCACGTTTGTGAAGGATACACTGTATTTATACATAAATATAATGTAAATGAATACATCATTTGAATCATATGCCAGATTTACACAAACATATAACACAAATCAGTGTAAAAGTATTCAGAATAAAATACTCTCATTGAACAAAGTAACATAATATAAAATACATTATAAATCAAGGATTCAGTATTGTGCAACTAAATACAATTTAAACAGTATTCTTCCCAACACTGGCTACATACAACAAAGCTTCACTGTTAGAATAAGTGACTTATTTAATTAATATTATTGATCTATTATCAGTATGGGAGTATTGTAGGCTAGGCCAATACACAAACAGCCTGGTAAGCCTACCTTAACTACTATAATACCAGTTCATTGCATGAATTGGTGACATTCTATGCTGTCTGTTCTTTGCATTTTGTCCATCCAGTCAGTGTCCTATGTGTAAACACCTACAACAGCTCCATAATTCAGCCCATTTTCACGACTGTGTAACTGTCTCCAGAAGAGCATTTTTTCATTATTCAGTCCCAGAACTGCACTTTTTTTTATTCTTGTCAAGTCGGCATCTCTGCTTGTATGTGATAAGCTCTGTGGAGAAAAAAAGAGAAGCGTGTGAACATGTAAATATATTAGGGCAGGCAAGCTTGATTAGATATGGGCCAATTCTTTCCCCCCAGTCTATAAAGAAATAGGTCCCTCTCCATGGTGGCTCAAACTCATGCATTGGTATGTACAAAGTTATGTATTTGATTGGGACAGTTTGGGTTAATGAGACTCACGCATGTAAACACACCAGGTCGTGCTGTAGCCAAATTTGTATCCACACTCACAAATACTTTTTGTGATATATCCATTCATCCTGGAGCACAATAGTAGTTTTGTTCCTCCTATAAGCTATACTAAGCAAGGAGTCTGGAAGGGACTTTGCAAGGAAATTGTTTACTTCAAATATGTTCTTCTATTTAGATTAGGGTGACCAGATATTCATATTCCACATTAAAAACTGGGACACAATAGGGAAATTTGGGGGAAGCTAAATTGTGACTCCCCCCCCTTGAATTGTAAAACTGTTTGTGAAAGTCTATATCACTTAAATGGACCAATCAGCAGGTGATAGACTTTTTTGTTTCTCACTTCAGCTGCTCTGAAACTTTCAAGAAACTTTCACGGCTTTGGGCATGGCACCGGTTGTGTAAAACTGGGACAAATCAATGGTTATCCAAAAATCTATGGGGACATGGGACAAGGGGCTCAAAACTGGGACACATGGTCACCCTAATTCAGATATCAGAAGGGGAGCCAGCTTACTGTATGTTTCTGTATGTAAACTTTAATTATTGCCATCTCACTCCTGATTTGGCCAACAATTTAAAAGAAAAAAATGTTGACATGTATTTTATTTATACAACATAGTGGTTAAAGTGAATTGTTCTTACTCTTCCCACTGGTAAAATGCCCTGTCCTGGTAGAATATCGAAAGATACAGCCACACACTTATTGTCTCCACCCAAAAGATGACAAACAGGAACCACAGTGACGACAGCACGACTTCACAAATCATCTTCTGTTCTGACCTCGGATTAAAACAGAGAAAAAGATGAATCAATGGGCAATTTCTGAAATAGCTTGGTTGCCATGGTTTCCAAATGCATTTTTCAGTTGGAAGAAGGACGGTGGGACAAATTTCTGCTAAAGCTGCTTGGTTTTACATTAAAGCGCTGCTAATAATGTAAACGGTAGAAACAGGAAAGCAATATACCACACAAAAACTTACCTCACCATCAAAGCTCTAATGTGAGCTCAGATTTTGTGCAATATATTACTTTTCTTTGCTGCCGTTCACATTATTTAATGCAAAACCAAGCAGCTTTAGCAGCAATTTGTCCCACCGTCCTTCTTACAACTGAAAAATGCACTTGGAAACCATGGCAACCAAGCTATTTCAGAAATTGGCCAGTATTGCATATATCGCCACCCTTTCAAACACACTAAGTCGCTTACGTGTATCTAACAATGCTACAAGTTAACATCAGCCTCAACACGTGTATCTAGATCTTTCATTACATCCATGATAGTACAAACGAGTACACCTAGCATAGTTAGCATAGCCTACCAGCAATCACAGTCGACCAGGAAGACGAAGACTTTACTCTAATGTGTTATCTCTCTTGCACCCCTCACCCGCTGCTCATGTCACGAGTTTGAGATCAATATTCATATCTGGACATGTAATAATCATAATAATAACAATAACGCTACACTACTTCCGGGTTGTGAGCGTGCAGCTGCGCGCGAGTCTCAAACTGTGGTCCTGCTCTCGACAGGCGCACTGAAGAAAAGACAAGACAAAATTGTACCAACTTTTTTTTCCATTTATTACAGCTGATTTCTTTCAACATCCCTCTGCTAACACAACGGTAATACAATATTACCATATGATAGGCTACAAACAAAATAGAGAATTTGATCTTTTTTTTTCTTATTATTTTGTTTTATATTTTAACCCACATTTAGTACTTTACCATCCTTTATGTAGCATAATAATCTCTCACATTCAATAACATGTTCCATCATCTATACATTTTAATACAAGTTATGGGTTGCAGTGGTAATGTGCCCGAAGAATACTGTCATCTTCAAAGAAATGCTATCTCTTTTCATAAATTCTCTGTCACAACAATATCCTTTTAGACCATTTGGCTACACGCTTTTCAATCTGATTTTCTTGCAAAGAGCTCAAAAGCGAAAACAATTAAAGGGTGCCTGGGTTTTAAACATAGGCATGGCACAGTGTTTGATGTTCGCCTTTTTTTTTGTTTTGTTTTTCTACCAAGTCTCGTTCAGAATTTTGCAAATGTTCAGTCAGTAGGACACATTTTTGACATCAATGTTTAAGTCGTAATTGTTGAACATAACATAATTGCTGGATACGCATTCACATCGAGACCCCGCCTTTCACGCAAAACATTCAGACAGTGAAGACAAAGTGTGCATACGAAGTAATGGTTGGCTTGTATAATGAGGTCTGATTGGCCGAACATTCAAACTCTTGGCTGCTGACATAAAACAGGCAATTCAAAATACACTTGCCCTTTTGTATTAAATCAAAAATGGAAATATAACAAGGACTGTACCAAACAATGTAAAAAGCTGTTCATATGTATCAGAACAAATGAAAAGCATAATATAGCATACAACGACCCTGCATCTGAAGTTTGAAGGGAAAGGTACAAGCAATTAAGCAAAACAATATACCCAATAATCGAACAAGTATACCTTTTTAAAAGCAGTTTCTAGAAAATATTTTTTTCTTTTTACTTGAGAGTTAACTAAATAAAAGTAGTGCGGTCTGCCAGATAAATAAAGTTTATCTTAGAAATAATTCTCATAAAATGTTTTAGTCACTGAATGTCTGAATAAAATATACACATATAAACATAAAACTCTATAATGAAGCTCGATGGATAATCTTTTGTTTTTAATGAATATGTTGAATCAACTTGGAAAAAAGAAGCTGAGAAACTGACCGACGGCACCCCAAGACAATGACGTGCTTTGCCACTTTAATATTCAGTTATATTTGGCTATTTGTACAGTGTGTAATGGCAACCATGCCGGGAGACCATGTGCCGAGTACAATCACCCATGACGTGACATTAAAAGCATGTGTGACCGACCACCTATTCTATTAGTGTTGCTTGGACCTTCAGCTCTGTAGCTTATGATCAGTGCCAAGCCTGCTGTTATGGTCAGGATAATATTTCTGGCCCAGACTAGGCGTTACTTACTTAACTAAGCATAGAATACGCTGTACTCATCTTTCTGTGTCTGTTTTTTTTGTAAAAGTGAGAAGACATCAGGTTGATCAGTACCTTCCTGCACTTGGAAACATGTTCTTTCGGTCAGATACATGTTATCGAATTGAATTTAAAGATATTCTAGACTACTAAAAGCACAATCAAAGCATCCATCGGAACTGACAAGGTTGCATAAAGCTGTGTAAAGTGCTGTGAAATAAGCAGCAGTTTAAAAGGCACCACTAAAATTATACTTACTTACAAATGTTTCTGTTGACAAATATGAAAGCTAGTGATGTAACCTTCAAGTACCTCCATTCTAAAAGGCATTTACAAACTATGTATTTTTAATATGCAAATATACTTCCCCTCAAAACTGTTAAGACAATATTATTTTACAGACGTATTGAAATTAACTGCTGTAAAATCATAAAATGAGCATGTGAACATTCAGATGCAAGCGTCTCATACGGCAGACAATGATTAAAATCTTTTAAAACATTGGCCTCAACAAAAGTGTAAAAAGGCACAGTAGTAGTGTTCTTTGACTAAAACAGGTATTGCAAGTGAATCACTGCATGGATTTTAAATCCCCTCTATAGACCATCACAGCAGGCTTGTATAATGGCAGCGAAGCAATTTAGGAGTGGTGTGCTTGGACCAACAACAGATTATCAGCCAGTGTATGAATGACAATGAACTGGAAAAAAGCATTTTTTAAGAAAAAAGGGCAAGAAATGATGTTAAATACTATATTGTGCATACCTAAAGACATCAATTACACAAGTCAAATCTAAAGTTATCAGTGTGCAAAGTGAGAGTAATGGTTGTGGATAGACATGAGAGTACTGTGTGAATGGTCTCTTTGTCACACAAAGAATTGATTTTATTGAGTGCCAATTTTCTGCCTTACGCAGCCCTTTTAACCTGAGCACCAAGTATTTCCTTGTACATCCACATCTGCCCAGAGAGAAAAACTGAGGCGTATTATGGGAGAGCAGAGCTGCAGGAAAGAGCCATTTCTCTGGCCTGTTGTGTCAACAAACTCCACATTATCATACTCACTGCCTAGCTCAGAAATATCTAAGTGAAGGAAAGATGGGAGCCATTTGAGATCTGCGAGGCCACACTGGCACTCCGGCTCATGGCTGGATCACTGTGTCCTGACGGTGTCCTGCCCACTCCTTGGGGACTGTTCTGTATTCCTCCACTGCTACGAGAAATCAGAGATCCGGCAGAGGTGTGCCCCCAAGGATGGTGTCCCCCCGCACCCTGCATACTCTGCCCCCATGCCTGCTGTCCCGATGCTGCTCCTGGACTGGAGTGATAGTGGTACTGGCTGCCCTGGTGGCCGGAACTGCCGCTGCCCCAGTGTTGTCCCTGGGAGCTCCCACATGGGTGTTGTTGCTGATGACTCCAGTTCCCTGGAGCTCCTGGAAAGCTATTGCTGAGGCCCTCTGGGGAGATGTTTGCTAGCACCATGTTGCTGAAGCCCAGACGCATACTCTCAGAGTCAAAAGCTTCAACTTCGCGGGCTTGGCGCTCAAGGAGACTCCGGATTCGTTCCAAACGCTCATTTCGTAAGGACAACATCTCTTCCTCAATCTTAACAAAAGAGACATTTTGAGGTGAACACAGGCTACCTAAATACATTTGCATATATTAACATGAATCAACTATAAACATGCTTCATTTTACCATAGGTAGTAATGTGTTTTTAAATATCAATATACGTATAAGATATTAAAATAAAAGCACCTTCTGCTCCAGCAGCGCCCTGCGCAGTGACACTCTCTGCTCCAAGTCTTTCTTCTCGCGCTCGTGCTGAGAATCCGTCTGCATCTTAATTTTGCTCTGGTAGGCATTGAGCAGCTCCAGCTCCTGCTGCAGCTGCATTCTTAAAGCTTGGCACTGAGCCTCCTGAGTCTCATCCAGGCGAAGCTGAGAACAAACCAAGAGCAAGTCAACATCGTTTCCAACTGGGACAGAAGAAGTTACGATATTAATTCACAACTGTCTTGTCATTTGGCCTGTCATACTCACCGCTTGAGTGGAAAGCATCTCGTTGATAGAGTGGTCATACTGCTCAGCCAAGATGGCCAGTTTGCGGTGTTGTTCTTGTTTAAGACGCTTTAAAACTGCTTTGTGCTCAGACTTTGGTGTGGTCTCTAGCAGATGATTCCTCAAAGCCTTGTACTGCCTCGTCTGAATCTTACAAGTGTCTTGAAACTGTTTTTTGATCTGCAACTCTTTGGACTGTAAAAAAAAAAATGAATGAGAGGAATAAATTACCAATAGATTCAAATTCAGTTTGTTCAAATCAATGCCATCATTATTACAAAGTTATTCGACCTTGAGGCTCTTCGGCTGTTGCCGAACTTCCATGGCATGTTTCCGTCGAAGTTCTCGCTCTCTTCTTTTGTTGTACTCTTGCTGATTTGTGAGCTCCGTCTGGTGTTGTGTGCGAATGAGTTCAGCTCTAGTCTTTTGGATGGTACTGAGCTGGCGAAACTCCAGTTCTTGCATGGATTCATGATGGCGTAGAAGCATAGCATGTTCCAAGTCTTTTTGTGTCTGTCGCTTGTTTAGTTCCTATTTATGAAAAGATTCAAGAACACAATGTCAGACGTGACTTCAGCATGCGTTCCAAAAGTTACACTATGATAACTTCTACAAGTCATAGCAGTCTGAAGTAGAAAGGTTTATATTTTAGAGGCTTTTGAAGTACACTTTAATTGTACTTCAAAACGTCTGAACTTGCTTTGTTGCCCTGTAATGAAGTTAAAAACGCTCACTTCTCGCACTAAATCCTGTTCAATATTGTGGCGGGCGATAAGAATCCTCCGCTTGAACCTGCGGCACTCCAGTTCCAGGTACTGCCTCTGTCTCCGCTGTAAGTTTGCCTCTTCTTCTGCCTGGAAATGGTGGAAATTATCTTTCTGTTTGGACAACCATTCCTGTTTTTCTTTCTTTGGTGTTGATTGATTTTCATTCAGTTCCTGCAAAATTAGAACACAAGAAACACTATTAATTTGATTTTCTTCTTATTTCTTACGTGTCCACGGACTGAAATATGCATACCTCCTTGAGCTGTTCCTTGCGTAGCTTATATTCACGTTTTTGTGACTCCAAAAAGCTATTAAGCTCTTTCTTTTGCTGGTTCTGAATATGCTGTTGGAACTTCTTCTCGTCATTGCTGAATGTTTTTGCCTGTGAAATATTACATAAAAATAACATTATATGTAGGAAAGCTCTTGACAGATAAAATAACTATAGCCTTACATCTTTCTCTATGGATGCCTGGTGTTTCTTGATAAGTTTCTCCATTTCCTGGCCAAAGCTGTTCCTCTGGTTCTCAAGTTCCTTGTCGAGACGCAGTCTGTGCTCATCCATCTCAGCTTTTAGCTTATTTTCTAGTGCCATCAGCTGTTTTTGATGCTGCCGCCTCATTCTTTTGTAGCCCAGAATTTGCTCCCTTAGTTCAGAATTTTGCTCATGCTCTTTTATTTGGCGAGTAAGCTGTCAACACATTAATCTTGTTATAAAAAGGCAAAAATGACTTATTGTAAAAGAGTCATTGGATTATACTTACAGCAGAGACTGTGCGTATGGTGGCAAAGTGCTCACGGTTTCGCTTTGGTCTTTGAGTTTGCGCTGCTGGAGATTGTGGCTCAGTTGGTCGAGTCTGAGGCTCAGCTTTTTCATGGGCAGGTTCTTCATCCTTAATTGAAAATATGAACATGAAGGAAACCGCAAATATATACAGTTGTGCTCTTTACATACCCTTTAAATCTTTTGGCCATTTTAGAATAAGATATGAATGATAAACACAAAAATCTATTTTTCCACTCATGGTTAGTGGTTGTGCAAAGCCATTTATTGCCAAAGAACTGAGTTCACTCTTTTGAAATCATCACTGAACAGAAACTGCTCATAATGTCACTGATCTAACGTTTACATGACCTTCAACAACTGCCAGGAATATTGTTCAGGAGCAAAGATAAACTCACTTCAGCTAAAATACAGGACTCTCTGACAAAATTGGACTCTTTGAAAGAAATGAGGTTTGTTTCAAGATGCACAATATGTAAAGTTTTGATCAGGGAGATTTGGCTAGTTTCTAGTTGAAAAGCGTAAACACACAGGTTTTTTGACAATAAATGGCTTCACACAACCACTAACCATGACTGAAATAAAGTTTGTGTCATCATTCATATTCATATTGACATTCTGCCAGGGGATGTACACTTTTGAGCTGTATATATTTAGTTCAAATGTAGTTTTGTGGTCAGTAGGCTCTTACCTGTTTGAGATGTATAACAGAGCTGTTGGACATTACTGTGTGGTCACCCTCAAGCTCCAGCTCACTTTTGTCATCGCCTGCATCTGTCAGACTGTTGACTGAACTGCTCTGGGAGCTGGCACTTATTGACATACTGGGAATAGACTGATTGCTCCCAACACTGTTCACTGTGCCAGTACGGCTCACCATGTTTTCGGACTCCTAGAACACACAATAGTTCAACAGTTTGAAACAGAAAACAACTACTGGTATGTGGTACGACTCTGTTTCAGATCTATATGGTCCAGTGTGGTTCTGAAGGCGTACCTCCTCTTCATCTTGCACCTCAGTTGCAGGGCCATTGTGGGCTTCCTGAAACAAGATCTTTTTCATTTTGCGATACTGCAGATTGTCTAACTCTCTGACTGCATCCTTGGTTCGATGTATTAGGTCCACTAGAACAGAGTCAGGTCTTTCTCGCTGAACAAAGGCATGCTGAAACATAAAAATAAAAGAGAAATAACAGCAGTACACGAATATATACATTGTATGTTTTTTTTAGCCTTACCTTTAGGAGCTCCTCAGAGTTGGGCCGGTCCTGTGGAAATTTCTGGAGGCATGAATCTACAAAGTTTCTGAAATAATCCGTCCTAAATAATCACAAGAAAAAGTTCAGTCTCACAAAAACATGAACACAACTTTCTAAACCACGTGTCTTACCATTCACTTGACTGGAGTGTTGGACTTTCATTCTGTGCAATATGGTATAAGGCACTCATCGCATTCATATTGAACAAAGGAGGTTTTCTTTCCGCTGTGAAAATATAATGATAGGCTTATAGAGAGACACATATATTAAACGAATCAACAATATTTGAAATAACGTTTGACGTACCTAGTTCTATACAGGTTATTCCCAATGACCAGATGTCCACTTTACCATCATACTGTCCCTCATCCATTGCCAAAATGACCTCGGGAGCCATCCTGTGGATCGTTATGAGCACAAAAGTACTTCAAGAAGAGCCTTAAGTTAATATGCAATTAAAAATAAAATGCAAATCTACATACCAATAAGGTGTACCAACAAAAGAGTTTGCAGGACAGGCTATAGATGCAGAACCAAAATCTGCCAGTTTGACCTGTCCAAACTCCGTCAGTAAGACATTTCCTGCCTTTATGTCTCTATAAAAACAATAAATAAAATATATAATAAATGCTTTGTGTGTGTGTGTGTGTGTGTGTGTGTGTGTGTGTGTGTGTCACAAACACTTACCTGTGAATCATGTTGTGAGAATGAAGATATGCCAAGCCTTGCAAAGCACCATGGGTAATTGCAGCAATTTCTACTTCTTGCAGGGGTTTCTTATGAACTAGTGAAGATAAGTTAAGTAAGATATAAACCAGTTAAGCTTAAGACATAACACACACATTGGTAAAAGTGAAAAGTTAAACACATGTATTTAAGCTTACCTTCCAACAAGTCTGAAGCCGAGCCAAGACAATACTCCATTACAAGCTGTGTAAAAAAATAAAAGGCTTAGCTCAAAGCTCATTATACAAATTGATCAATATTTGTGTTAGTTTAAGTAACTCATGCAAGCATTCATTTTAATAAAAACAGCCTCTGTGTGATCTGAAATAATACAATAATCTGGTTAAGCTTATAGCGATTGAAAAACAATAAAAGATACTGCAGGGATTCTGGCATCAGTTCCTGAAACAATGGGAGAAAACAAGATGCTAATGTATTTTTATGATTTGTAAAAAAGGCTAAAATCAGGATCAGAATAGAGTTTATTGCCATTGTCAACGAAGGTTTCACAGACTAGGAATTTTCTTCGGTGTACTCATGCAACATGAAACAAACTTGTAATAATGATAAATAATAAACTATGGAAAAAGGGTATACAAAATGATAGGACTATAAGGCATACATAAAAATAGAATAACATAGAAAAATCTAATAAACTAGTAATTTAACACAATACGAGACAGCAGCATAAAAGCATAAAAGCAGTGCAAATGGACATGTTTTAATTCATGGCGACGTAAGTATTGAAAACATCACCAGGGATTAGAATCAGTCACTGCTGTTTGTGAGTGAGTGGAGCACCCCACTTATCTCCAGAATACACCTTACCCAGGCAGTGTGCTCCCGTAGATAACATCCTTTATATTCTATACTGTTTGGATGTTGTATTCTCTGAAGAAACTTCACCTCCTTAATGATGTCCTGCCATTTCTAAAACAAAACAAAATACAGCTGTATAACAGATGTATCACTGACAAATGCTTGACTATTATTACAGTTAAATGTACCTCAATCGGTTGCTTGCCGCTATAGGACATCTTCTTGATGGCAACCACATCATTTGTCCGCACATCTCGTGCCTTCAAGAAAATGTAATTGAGTTAATGTGAGTTAGAGCTCGAGCCAATACTAAACATTTGAGGTGAAATGCAATTCATATTAATAAAAGTGTATAAACGGAGAAAAAAATGCACTTATCTAGTTATGGCCCTGATATTGAGTGTGTTTTTGTTCAGAAACGATGAAAGAGGAGTTGTATCAAATTTAGTATTAAATTTAGTCAGGTGTGTTCAAAACTTCCTAATACAGGGAGTTTTCATGCAGTAATGCAGACATCAGCCAATTTCACCATTTACTGTAACTACATTCACAACGCACAAGTCTTTTTCACATGTCTGCTTTTACAATATGCTGAAGGACAACACTAATTTATCCCACCACAACAAAAATTAAAGGACCTTTAAGAAATATCGTAGGCAAAAATTCTTCAGTGCCTACGATGGACAACTCCTGTACGACTCCTGTACGACTGAGAACCTACACAAACTTTAAGAAATATAATCATATAATGAGAAGTATAAAAATCTTGTTTTCTGTAGATATGAGGAAGAGGGGCGTTCAAATGTGTGACCTGTATTAGCCTTTTCATGCGTATTCAAGCAAAATGTTGTTTTGTGTCATTATAGGTTCAATAAAATATGTAAATAATATGTAAATCATGACTGGGGAAAAGTTACAAAGCATGTGTATATGCTGAAGTGTGATGGGGGTAGGTTTCTATATTAAGTCTTGACTTCAACCTACTCCTTTTCGAATAGTATCTTCTGTAGTTCATTTTATTGAAATATCTTGTGTTTTTTTTGTTTTAACTTATTCGAAATAAAGACTCAAATCAATCACGCAAATTGCTACTTACAAAGTATACAGCACCGAAGCTGCCATGGCCGATCTCGCGCAGATCAGCGAAATACTTTTCTGGGTCCTCTTTGAAGAAGAGTTCTGCAATTTCGGGGTCCTTCAGATTCCCCGCCCGAGTGCTGTTGGGCATAATTGAAAAATGGGGGCAACGCCGCTGTCGCCAGGAACTATCTGGGTCCGCGACAGCGACTTCTATGCCCCCACAGAGGGTTCATCTGCAGGACAATCGCCTCATATGTTCACACCTACAACAGAAGAAGACATGCATTTTATTAGTATGAGTCAGGAGTTGTCTGAACTGCCCCGTGGAAAACAGGCACACAATTTATTACAGCAGAGCTATCATTTAAGTGAGGGAACAAGGTTTCCACTTTCCATCAGTAAAACTTAAGTCTGTTGGTTAAACGTTTGCACCATAATAAACAAACTAGTAGACTAGAGCAGAAAAAAGGACACGTATCCCTATGAGGAACTCTAGGGCTGGGACGATACACTTTTGTGTACAAAATGTATCACGATAAGACACACTGTGATGCAAGAAGTATTGAGAATTTTTTGAAAAAGAAAATAAAAGTGTGTCCAAAAGTTATTAACCAAACTACATGTGACATTTATTGAAGTGCTAAAGTGCCAATGACAGGTTGTCAAGTTGCTGTAATTCTTCTTCTTTTGGTGGGATAACACCCGTGGTAAGGTATAAACTTTAAGTGTAATAAAAGATGAAATCTATGGTTGAAACAACAGGAATCTGCCCTCTTCAGTGTTGACGTATAGAGGGGTAACAATCTGCTGGGAAGCACAGAGGAAACAGCAGAGGGCGCAATTAGTTTATTTCTTAATAGGCCTAGTATTGTATGCTTAAGTGCACCTAAAAAGCAGGGTGAAAGTCAGCTGGTCCCACCTGGTTCTGCGTACGGATTAGGAGGTGTACCCTGCACCGGGAGGCAGCAGAAGGCCCTGTGCGTCTTTATGCAGCGTCAGTGAGCCGTGAGCTCCAGGGCGGAGT
>OMNZ01074883.1:0-43851 GCA_900303255.1 Lesueurigobius sanzi
AGGCTGAACAGATATTGAGCAGCTGCAGTAACCCAGCCGCACTTGGACTGAACACAACCAAATCATCTGCATACAACAGATGATTTGGAACCATACTTCCAACAACACAGCCAGTATTACAGGCTCGGAGCGTAGTCGACAGCTCATCTAAATACAAGTTAAACAGCACAGCGGACAGAACTCCACCCTGCCTCACACCATTACTGACTTTAAAGGGGGCAGACACACTGTTCCCCCATTTGATCTGTACTGACTGGTGTGAATACCAGTATGCTAAAAAACGCACAATATAGTCAGGTACACCTTTCAGAGTCAGTTTCGTGAATAGTTTTCTGTGGTTTACTTGGTCAAAAGCTTTAGATGCATCTAGGAAGCACATGGAAACTGAAGAGTTCTGTTTCCGATATTTATCAATAGCTTCTTTAAGAGCGTATATACACATGTCAGTGCCTAACATAGTCTTAAAACCAAACTGGTTATCTGTAGATCTAATAAATTCTATAATCCTGTCCAGCAGGATACTTTCAATGATTTTGGACACAATACTGGCCAGAGCTATCAGCCTATAATTGTCAGAGCAACCGACCTTTCCAGTTTAATTATATGATTGGGAGTAACAAGACAGATAACATGGAGTCAGGTAAAAAACCATGCACAAGGAAAGCTGAGAAGCAAAGAGAGAGCAGTGGGGCTAACCTCATACTAGCATACTTTAGGTGCTCAGCTGAAACTCCATCTAACCCTGTGGTCTTATTATTGGGCAAATTGGTTATTGTTTTAAACACTTCATGTGCTGTTATTAAGTTAACATTACCAACATGATTTACAGTATAAGGTTCACTCGGAACGCAGTTAAACAATCTGCTATCCATAATTCTGCCTCCATAATTCTAAAATATTCTCAGTTCCAGAGGTGCCATCAATGACACAGGGCAGGGCCATTTTACTGGAAGTTCTAGACTTCACCTCTTTCCAGAAGTCGTGTGTGTTGTTCCAGGCTCAAGAAATCAGTGTTTTGATAGCTGAAAGAAAAATTAGATTGTAGAATTCTGGCCTGTCCTTCACTTCATTGTAAGGGCTCTTTAGAATAACGTCATAATTTCTGTTAAAAGTAGCACTCAATGGAAAAAGTAGTCCTACTTCATCACAAATAAAAATAACATTAACACTAGCTATAATCCATCGCTAAGACTAGTGTTTTTCAACACATTTTTAGTCGTGGCACACACTTAATGTTCCTGGATATGTTTAAAATCTGCACAATGATCTCAATTTTAAAATCCCAAATCTAAAATGTGGTAATAGGCATTGATATTAGGCTACTTTTCTGGTCCAAAGTCTCATCAGGACAACAGTGGCTGACAAATCACTCTACACTTGCTCTCTGCATTTACATAAGCACTGGCATTTTTATCTTTAGCTCCAGTAAAGGTGTAATTATCGAGTCCCCAGTCTGCAGCTCCCTGCCCACCAGACTGTGTGACCTGTCGATCAGCTCTCACTGCTCCTGTTATGTAGCTGGCCCTCCGCTTTGACCCCCATATGAACAGGAGCGAGAGAAAAGGGAAGTCCATGCAGATCAATACACCTCACACATATGGACATATGCTGATAACAGACAGTGTTTTTCCACTCATTATCTTAGCACCGGGAAGAGGGAAGAGGGTTAGTGCAGTGATGTAAGCGGCGTCCTGGGTCCTGGACCATGGGGAATTGGCTGCGGCCTGCTGCTCGGCTTATGGTCAGGGGAGAGCGGTGTTCATCTTTGGCTGACTGCTATTGCTAACCACCTCTGTTCCTCTGTGGGTTTGATAGCACTAGACCAGATCTGGGAATGCACTGCTATAGGACCAGTATTTATGGACTATGAAATTTCAGTGTGGACACTAGACTAAACTTGGATTGTCTCTAGATGCCATGTTGACCCATGCTCACTGCTAGTTTTTGCATTTGTACACTTTATTGTCCTTGTAGGGAAACCTGTCTGCATTTGACTCATCCTTCAACTAACGCCTCATGGAAAGCTGTCAGGAGCAGTCGCTGACCGCAGTGATGTACCCAGGGACCAACTTACGCAGATTTCTAGCCAAGACCTTGGTCATCAGTACCTAGCTCGATAATTAGACATGAAGACAACATGTAAACTATCACACAGGCCCCACCTGGTCTGGTAATCGAACATGGGACCGATCTGTGAGGCGACAGTGCAAACCATGCCATTGTTTCTCTCAGTGCGCTTTTACAAGTTAAGACGAATGTATGAACTAATAGTTTTTACTTACAGTATGTACCTAATAAACCTTATAGACAAACTAATGTTAGAAGAACAAGCCTAACCCACCCTCTACCTCTGGGCAGACAAAGAAATTACTATGAAATATTAAAACAAAGCTATCAAGCTAAGAACTAAAACTGTAATAAAAAGAAAGTATTTGACTGTATGTGCTAATCCACTCGTGCATAACAGATTTGGGAAGTTTCACGGAAGGATTTCATGTCCAAATACATTTACAGTTGTGCGCATTTCATAGAATATGAATGATAACACAAAAACCTTTATTACACTCATGGTTAGTGGCTGCATGAAGCCATTTATTGTAAAAAAACAAAAAAAACAATTTGTTTACGCTTTTCAACTAGAAACTAGCCAAATGTCCCTGATCAAAAGTTGACATATTGTGCATCTTCATACAAACTATTTTTTTCAGAGAGCCCAATTTTGTCAGAGAGTCCTGTATTTCAGCTGAAGTGAGTTTTTCTTTGCTCCTGAACAATTTTCCTGGCAGTTGTTGAAGGTCATGTAAACGTTAGATCAGGGACATTAAGTAGATTCTGTTTCATTATGATTTCAAAAGAATAAACTCAGTTCTTCGCACAACCACTAACCATGAGTGGAAAAAAAGATTTTTGTGTTATCATTCATATTCTGTTAAAAATGGCCAAAAGATTAAAAGTGTATGTAAACTTATGAGCACAGCTGTACCTCTTCATGGCTTATAGGCATATAAATATTAAGAATTATTTTTTGGACAAATGTTGAGATGTTTTTCTTTGACCCTAAAGCTTTCTACCATGTCCCTGTTCTTTAATGCTGTCCTCCACTCTCCTCAGACCTCCTCCCACACTTTCGCCCTCCTGCCTCCATCAACTCAGGCCTGAGATCCTATCTTTCCTGCTGACCTTCTCATCCCTAATGATGCATGTAAACAGGCCTGTCCATCGCCGCCGCTGCCTTTATTTATCTGCTAACAAATGATTACCCCTGATGTTAGGCCTCGCCGCTGTGTGTGTGGCCCCTCTAACCCTATCACTCCATCTATCGGCTCTCTGGGTGGGATCTGTGTTTAATATGTATGGATGCTCTCACATTATCTGCACAGGGCTGGTGTTAATGGTAAGAGACGGGGAGCATACGCTGGACATGATAAGACCAAAGGAAGGAAGGGCAGTATGTAAAATCTTTTCACAGGATGGTAGGAGAGGTGAGTGTTGATTTGAAATGATGTGTAAGTTTAGGATAAGGAAATAATATAGTTAAGCTTAGGCAAAGTTTCCTCAGTGTTTATCTGTACTCTGTAGTTGAAGTGTAGGACGCTTTGATCTTACTCTTCGAAGATCTTTGGAGTAAGATCGAAACGTCCTACATGACCTACACTTCACCTACAGAGTACAAATGAAGACTGAAGAATCTTTTCCTACGATGGACTCCTGTACGACTGAGAACCTACACAGACTAATATAGTTAAGGTTAAGGTCCTGTAAAAAGTGAATTCACAGTCAGAATGGATGATAGTGTGATCACTCACCCGTCTTTCCTGGGTTTCCTTTTATCGTCTTGAACTGAACGCTGAAAAAGAGACAAATAATATTATTTTGTTTGTTTTTTGAAAGCAATTTCCAAGTTCTTTGTTTTGTGGATAATGTATCCTAAAACTACTTTGGCTACACTCCAAGGCTGAGCGATAATTGGTACAGCCACGCCAGGAGTAATTTGGTTAAATTTGGTTCCAAATGTAGCAATTCAAACTTGTATTTCACAAACAAAAAATGTTTTCTCTGAGAGCTGTGGCAAGAGTAGAATTTGAAGGACAATATCAGCACAGCAGCAGTAATAGTTCAGGTTACTGCTAATCCAAGAAAACCTTTGCTATAATGGACAATTCCATCTCTTACTAAGAAGATGACTGCGCTTGTTGAAATGCGATGTTTATAGCAGAGTGGTGGCTCACATGGATGAGGTTGTAGTAGGTGGAGTCCTCAGGAGAGTTGAGAGTCTTGGGCTGCTGTGACCTGCGGGGCGTCCTGGATGTCCTCTTCTCAGCTGAAACAACAATCACACTTTATATTCTAAAGTGCACTGTGATTTACTAATATGACCTATAACAATGTTTATCTTCATGGGCTTACACGTGCATCAAATCAAGAAACATACTTGTAGTTCGGAGGCCCAAAACCAAACTTTTTTTTTCCTTTTACTTGTAGAAGAGCAAAAAGAGCAGAAATTTATGAAAAAAATAGATGCAATGTGTGCAGTCTGTGCTGTATTGTGGACCAATTTTCTTTAAAGAAACAGGCCACCGTTTTTCCATACTGAGATATGTTCTTACCTGACCTTAGATGCGTACCTGTCTGGTCTTTGTGCGTGCCCTCAGTCACGCACAAAGGCACAGTAATATCTTCACTCCTTGTGTGAGAGTGAAGATATTACTGTGCGGACATCGAAGTGGGTGTTATTACGCCTTACAATATAGTACCCCTTTTTATCTGCCTAGAAAATCGACATGTTTAATTTTGTGTAACTATACTTGGATTGTGTAACTACTCACATAACCGTATTTAAATAGGGGAAACGTGGAAGAGCTTGGTGGCTTCTAACTTCAGCCCCGTTTGGTTCCATAGGAATATGCTGGGAGAGGCTAATGCTAACAAGATCTTTGGTCTTTTTACGTGACTGAGGGCACGCACAAAGACCAGACAGGTATGCATCAACTCGTCTAAGCTCAGGTAAGAACATATCCCATTATGGAAAAACGGTGGCCTATTCCTTTAACCTGAAAATAGGTTGTGGGTTAATGGTGACGTGTTGGAAACATGCACATACAGTCATGCACAAGATGATTTGAGAAGGCTTTGCAAGAGCCAGAAACAAGTTGTGGCCACTGCTGACTGTTAAAATCCAGAAATTCAAAAATCAGGGCCCTTGAATTTGGCTTATGTTTGGTATAACAGAAGAGTGGGGCCCGCAGTGTTGACATCAGTGTCATAACCAGCTGCTCTGAGAGCTACTGGTGCCATTCCAACACGGCTGAGTGGACCACAGCGACTGACCCACACGTTTCACTTTGACCTATGGCTTTGTTGCCTCTATCGAGCTGACCTCCATCTCCACTGCAGTTTAACCCTTAGGCCTTTGGCTGCTTTGAATTTTCCAACAGAGATTATGGGAAACGACCTTTGACACGTGTATATACTGTAAGCGTTCCATAACTTTCAGCATTTCAATTCCGGTCTTTGCTCTGGCACAAAATGGGAGGAGTTACCTGGCACTAATGTAATGTTATGTACACCTGGTTCAGGAAGTAGTTTTTTTAATTTCATTCTTTAAAAAGTTTTTCTACACCTTTTACATTTCCATTTTTATTATATTAGTGCAGGGTCATTTCTGAATCTCCATTGAGGCGTGTCCGTGTTAATTCCAAAATACATTCCCATTGACCTTTTGCTTACCGCTCATAATTAATTAAGATTCAGGCATCATAAAACGAAGCCCGAGCAATCCATCACACGATATGAAATTCCAGCTAAAGGTACAACTCCATTTAAAGGTCATTGTGTACCACTCCAGCGATGAGGGACGATTTCACACAGCGTCATAATTGTTATAAAGGCTCGTTCGCAAAAACAAGATTAACATTCGATGACCTTTCCCAAGAAGAGCAATCTGAGTGCCGTTACTCAGCTTTCATCGGCGCGTCACAAGCGATTCGTATGAAGTTAATACATTTATGGAGACAGCTGAAATTGTCAATGTTGAACTGCCCCAGAGGGAAAACGGAGAATAGTTTTATAGGAGTTGAAGCTGTCGTAGTTACCACCAGGTCATTCTGCTGAACATGTAAAGGGGATAATACTGTTACTCAGGGGAAAAGAGCAGAGTAAGTTGCGTTTACATGAAGTCATAACGCTGCCTGTCCATGGGTTTTAACTCAAGTGTTAAATTAGGAACACTGCCATTGAAATAAACATGCTTCTTTTCAATTGTCAATGGTCATACATGATATTTGTTACAGGAAAATGTTATGTGACTGAAACCCATAAAAAATCTGCGTTACTGGAAATTGGTAGCTGAAATGTTTCCCACTACAGAGTTTGTGACCGTGATATAATGTCGCAAAGCATTAGGGGATATGCAGCAGAATTTTCCCATAATAAACTAATGAAGGGTTTCAAAAGGTAAATATTGGAGTTATTGTTCACATAAAGGCATTTTGACCTCACAGCTCTTTTCTCCACTATACTGTGTCTAGCTAATGTTAGTATGGACAATGTTTGCTTGTACCAACAAACATGGCGGATTTCCATGGGAACGGTGAATT
This sequence comes from Lesueurigobius sanzi, assembly GCA_900303255.1. NCBI lineage: Eukaryota > Metazoa > Chordata > Actinopteri > Gobiiformes > Gobiidae > Lesueurigobius > Lesueurigobius sanzi. The sequence continues at coordinate 6,597 of OMNZ01074883.1, forward strand.
TATAACATCCCGAACTCTAGTTCCAGCTAAATAAATCTGTGTCAACTACTTTGCTAATGCTAAAACTGAAGGTTTAGAATGTGCTTTTTACTCAATGACAAATTTTGTGAAATATGCAGCTTTATGAAAAAAGTGATAGTGATATTACAAGCACATTATGTGCTGCATAGACCGTTACGGACACTACACATCTTTTTTCTTGGTTGGTAATGCACTAGCCTGGTCCTACCATACCCTCGTACTCATTTCGTACAGAGGGTCTGGCCCTACGCAACTGAGCTCCGTTTTGAGGTGGGAGGAGTCAACTCCTTTTAAAGTTTGAAACGATTGGATCTGATTTTACCCAATCACTAGCCTGGCCTTAGCCATCCGTATTATCATTTCCTGCATATGCCTGACGTCACCTACAACACCCGCCTCCCCCGCTCGCTGAATGGTCCGACTCAATTCAACCGATGTTAACGCAGGCACTGAGATCAGACCCAGACGTACAGGTAGGGAAATAAAAATTGACCGGAGTTTACGGATGGCTAAGGCCAGGCTAGTAATGCACCACACAACACAACTTTTGTTGTTAATTGCCACTAAAGTGAAACAATTGAATACAACATAACCTGCAGTATGTGTCTTATGTCAGTGGTTCACTGGCCAGAAACATTCCCGTTACAGACACTATATTAAGTTGATTCCATTTTCAATGGTTGGTCATTGCAAAAAAAAATATTTACTTTCAATATTTTCAAACACATGGCCTATTTTGATCCCTACTGCTCACTTATTACGCTTAATTACAGAGGATAGAACCTTTCAAACAGCAGAGACACAATTTTAGAAACAAAATAACATAAAAGAGCATTTTTTGTAACAGAAAATCGTAAAAAAATTTGCATCACTCCAGTAATAATCATCAGATTTGCTTCACTTGATTTGCAGCTAAAGCATGCAATAAGAAATCATACATGAAGATGAAATGGTTCATTATCTATTCAGCCTAATATTAGGGTTCTTGTGAAATGCCAATTTGTTACATCAAAATTTGAAAAAAAAAGTGACACCAATGAAAGTTACTTGCACGTATTAACATAGGTATCTATCACATAATAATCATCTTTTTGCATATATATTGTGTAAAATATTTAATTTACAGAACCCAGTCATGACACTTTGATTAATTTAGTGGTTTATAGTTCAAATACACTTCTTTGTGGTGGCCCGCATTTTTGTAATTCATCACAATTCAACTCCGTATCTGAAGTTTGCAAGTTTGACTGGCATTTCAAGTCATTTTCCTAGTTCAGTTCAGTTTGGACATTTCTTTCAAAAATAGTAAACCGTCTACAGAGATACACACCCCTACGCTCCAGCTGCGATTATGACACACATGTTTGATCTATCTGTCATTGTCAGACTCGCTAACAAAAACATCCCTCTGTGGCCGATGTAATAATAGTTTCTTAAAAATTACCATGAACACATTTCCCCATCATCATTATGAGCTAATGGCATTCAGACTAACGGTGAGGGTGACATTTTCTCCACTGGCTTTCATTCCCAGACGCTGAACTTTCAATTATCGCTCCCCCTCCCCACACAAAGCAATTACACCTATCATCTGTACACATCAGAGTTGATTTTTGACGACACATCAGGTAGAGGAGAGCGCTTCCTGTTTTGGCACTCGACTCGCTAGTTTTTTCTGATTTAATCGTGCGTCATGAGGAAGTAGAGGGAGCGTGGCCTGGCGATACCATCAGTGCGAGTACTGTATTCATCTCTGAATCATGCGAGTGCAGGACAAGGCTCGGGCAAAACGGTTCAGCCTCGCTACTGTGAGAAGCATACAATCAAGTTCAACAATGTGCTTTAGCAGGAAATGACTCAGCTGTGGATCAGGTATAATATTGTGAATTAAGGTGCCCACACACTAGAGGATTTTTAATCTTTTGAGAGTACCAGCGCTGGATCAGAGAAGCCATCGAGATCAGGAAACGTGCACCAACATCAATGAACCGGGACGACGGGGCGTGCACCCTTTCTTACACCTGGGACATGGTCCTGGGTGTCAGTCAGTAGGGGGCGCAAGCTTCCCCTGCTGACCGGCAAATCCATGTAAGCAGCCTTGGACAACTCTTCTGATGAAGACTACAGGAAGTAGTTGTAACTAGGTAAGCAGGTAAACAAAATCTCCTGTCTTACTAAAAGAAAGCTAAAAACACGTTATAATGTTGTTCCCTCGTCAAAAACAGACCTGGACCAGTAACTTCATTCACACAGTTTTGAATTAATCCTGTTGGTCCGTTCATGTTGATGTTTTCTACTTCCTGGAACAATTACATCATAGTTCAAACCCCCAAACTGTCCTCCACATTTAAAAAATCAGTTCTGACCTGTCTCATAGCGTGGAGATAGCAACTCGCTACTAGCCACATGTTTACTATTCATGAACATCATCTTCGCAGAGGCATTAGTTACTGCAGAAATGTGTTTTTGTTTTTTAGCTCTAACCCTCCTGCACATCCCCATTGTTCATGTTAATTAAAGACTTGTGTTTCTGTTGGAGCTCAGACTGAGACGGCGTTGAGAAGTGAATTAGGCGGACCTCCAAAGAAATACAGCACTATTTATGCTCACAACAATGCATGCGGTCTGTGTTTCTTTCACAAATGCTACGTTGACAATGTAGATCTACGTTGGCAACATAAATTTACTGAACAACAAGAAAATAAATTGATTACTACTGGTTTAAAGATAGACAGTTACGTGGTAAAGTTAACTGCAATTGTATTAAAGCGGCAATTAGCAAATCACAAAAGATCCTGTCATTTAGGTAATATAATGAGCTTCATAAAAACAGATGATCCTGCTTTATGATGAGTGTAGTTTAGACCTACAAACATTATACTTAAAACCTGCATATGTTTAAGAAATACAGTGTGAAGTCTTGATTTGAAAAGAATCATATTTTCTGTTTTGTTCTCCAGCTGTTGCTTCATGAGTGAGGTTTTCTAATAAAAAACAAGCACTACCTGACTGTTGTACAGAGTTTTTGTTTTTAATGAATGCTTAACCTCCATTGAAAAACCTCGGCCCGTCTGTCGCTCATAATTATTAAACGGAAAACAATTTGGAACATTTTGTAAACACAAATTAAGCCGAGGTCCGGTCATGACAGCACGGTGTATTCCCTCTAATCAATTATAATGTGTTTTCCATCATCTGCCTTATCTCACCTGATTGCACATTCGGAGGAGCGTGGCCGTTCACTGCTTTCCCTTTCAGCGCCACGCCATTGTGCTCCTGCTTTGATTGATGGCCCTGGAAGAGCTCATTCAGCTTTTTCTGCATGGTCGCGAAGTCCTGAGATGCCTGTGAGATCTGCGCAAAGACAAGGAGGGAACAAAAATCAACAATAAAGCTATGTGGCTAGTTTATTGAGAGTGAAGTGGGCCTGTTCTTACTAAATCGCTCGCGTACCTCTTTTGAGAAGTCCTCCACCTGCTCGGCTTCACTTTGCGCACCTTGCTTGTTGGCTTTGAGGTTCTTCCGCTCTTTGTAGCCTCTGAAGTTACTCTGGATCTTCACCGCGGCCTCCTCCTCCTCCTGCCTCTCCTTCTCCATGTCAGCTTCGTCTTTCCGTTCGATCGTCACGTCTGACACATCTACCTCTCCCTCTTTCTCAGCCTCTTCTTTATTTTCTCCTCCATTCACCCCATCGGAAGCATCTGCCTCTCCTTCTTTGTCCCCCTCTTCTTTACTTTCCTCTCCGTTGTCCTGCTGTCGCGCCTCTCTCTCGGCTTTGAGCTTCTTCCTCTCCTGATGGCCCCTGAAGTTGCTTTGAAGGACAGTAGCGGCCTTCGCCTCGTCCTGTTCGTCTCCCTCCGGTGTTGGTTCTCCCCCTTCTTCTTTTGGAGATTCCGTTTCTGCCTCTGCTCCTTCTTCTTTTGGAGATTCAATTTCTGTCTCTGCTCCTTCTTCTTTTGGAGATTCAGTTTCTGTCTCTGCTCCTTCTTCTTTCGGAGATCCAGTTTCTGTCTCTGCTCCTTCTACTTTTGGAGATCCAGTTTCCGCCTCTGCTCCTTCTTCTTTCGGAGATTCACTTTCCGTCTCTGCGTTCTTCTTCTCGGGGATCTTGCCTTCCTCTTCCACAGTGGCTTTCGCTTCGTCTTCGTCGTTTGGCGCAACCGCACTCGAGTCCTCGTTAGATTGCGTTGCATCTTTTCCCGCCTCTTCACTGATCACTTCCTCTGTTGAATCTGTTGCTTGTGTCTCTTCTGTGGCTTTCTCTTTCCTGGCAGGGATCTTGCCTTCTTCTTGTAGCTTCTTCCTCTCCTTGTGTCCTCTGAAATTACTTTGTAGGACAGTGGCAGCTTTGGTTTCATCTTCCAAATTGCCCTCTTCATCTGTTTCCGCCAATGGGGTATTCTCGATCACAGAGTCTTCTTCAGTTTCTGTGAAATCTTCGTCTTCGGCCACCAGGGTGCGCTCGCTGTCGTCACTTGGAGATTGTTCTTCTGCATTTTCAGACACTTCCTCGGCTTCTCCGCTCCCTCCCTCCTCGATCACCTCATTGGGTATTTCCAGTTCAGCTCCGGCCATAGTCTTTTTCCGCTCCTTGAAATTTTTCCGCTCCTTGTAGCCACGGTAGTTGCTTTGAAGCACCACCGCGGCTTTAGCTTCGTCGTCCTCGTTGGACACTTGGTCTGGACTTTTTTCTTCAGGAGATGTTTCTTCTCCCGGAGCTGCCTCGGGTTCTGCTGTCATCTGCACTTGTTCTTGTTCTTGTTCTTGAGCAGCTTTCTCTGCTTTCTCTTTCTCAACGGCCTCCCTAAAATATAGGATAAATTCAAAGGTTGGATTTAGGAAGGTAAACGACTAAATAAGAGTACCAGACTGTTTTGCTCTAGATCTAAAACATTTCAATAGTTGAGTCGACTTAAAGGTACCCTGAATATTATAAACAACTGGTAAAAACGTCATTTCAATGATGTCATCGAAAATGACATCATTTTTCTCCATCAATCTGTCCATCCATGTTCTTCTACTTATCTCGAAATCTCATTTTCAAAGTTTAATGGTTTATAAATCAAAAAATGTCAGGCCTATTCAGTAATAAAGTACTCCTACATTTTATCTCACAGTTTGGTTGATCTGGTGTTTTTTGTTGTAAACTTATGAAGGTCTGTCACATTATACAAGATTGAATCCTATGTAGAACACCATGCTGTAGTCTGTCGATGTGAACAAACTCTGAAAACAGCATTACTTTTGGTTTAATTAGTGAGGATCTTGAGCTGCTCAAAGTTTGGTATTTTATAGAAGCCATGATTTTGGTCTGACATGCTCCTTTTTAAACCTAATTATTTCAGAAATTACAAAAGACACCAATTTCAAACTTCGCACACTCACTATTGGGCATTTCAACTACAATCAAGCCTGGTCGAGCAGAATACATTTGCTGATTTCACATGGAATAACCTAGCCTGGGAATACCCAGGCTGCTCGCGCTCGAATTTCAATTCGAACTGCGAGACTGGAAGGGAAGACCAAAATCTTTGCATGAATCTGGGGACCAATCACAGCACGGGGAGGAACGGCAAGCCGATGACGCGTAAAAAATTGTCATCGGGACTCGATACGATTGGCTGTGGTCACGTGCAGGCGTATATGTACATTCATAACGGCCAATAAACGGCTAAGGACAATCGTAAACCACACCTCCTGTACGAGAAAATGAACGGTTGTTTCCCAGATATATTATATATAATATTCACTTGTGATATTTAGTCTGGCGCTAGCCAGGCTAGGAATGACCCGTAAGTGTATTCAATAATTCCTCTTCACATCTTTCCAAAACTGTTTTTCACTACTGTTTTTCTGCATGTGTGGATTACTTGAGATTTTACTAATTCAATATCTGAGGATAATTTCACATCATTAGAACCTTCGGACATACATTTACTGAAATGGAAAATGGTGATGTGTTCACTACATATGCATTGATAAACAGTTTATGCTTCAATATAACATACATATTCCAATATCCTGAGACACAAGTTCTAACCCATGTCATTGAGCCTCATCAGCTACTTCTTGCATATGCTGCCTGCAGGGACGTGCACAGACTGCACACAACTGCCCCTTTGCCTTGTGCCCTTTAAGTGCCCTCCTAACAAGTGTATTTTTTTCTAAATATATATATTTCCGCTTCAATGCCCTACAACTTCAAATTCCAGAAACTGCGCTTCTCTGTCTCTCTGCCTCTCCGCTAATGCGGCCTGATCAGAGGAGTCCCCCCCCCCCCTCCTGTGGACTTGTGTGGAAAGACTGGATTATTTTGGAGGCATAAATGAAACAGGATCAACGGAGAAGACGACGAGGACGCACTTCTGACAGCGGTGCGTCAGGACAGACCTGTTCAGCGCAGCGGTATGAAAGAAAACTGTTTAGCGGTGTTGTGTCTCGCGGTAAAAAACTGCCATAAAATGAGACATCGCTTATATCCAAGACTCAGATCGCGTCGTCGCACTGGACACTGGACTAAAAACTGGACACGAGGGGCAGGGCATGTGGGAAGAGAGAGAGAGGTGCAGACTGAGGAGGACACTCTGAAAGAGGGGCAGGACAGACTGCGTGGGGCAGATGAATCCCAGTATACAGTAGGTGTTTATTATAGGCTAATCATAAGCACATTCTGTGTTCTGACTTCTGACTGACATCACATTATCATTATTAATGTTTAAAGCTGTTTAATGCTTAAAGCTTCTAACAGTAAATACAGTAATTATGACATGTTACTGTTTATTAATATTATTACATTCACTAAAATCAACCGCGATGAAGTAGAAATAAAGTTCTGCGGCAACTGTAACAATGTCGAGAAGTGCCCTTTTTTACTCGGTTGAGCACCTGCCCCTCAAAATGTCTGTGCACGCCACTGGCTGCCTGTTTCTGGAGAAGTTCATTAGTAAAACTTGCATTTGCAGTTTCACCATCCAAAACTTTACATTTTTAAATCGCTACACTTTTCTATCTTTGATAATAAGTTGAGAAAGTGCTTAGCTGCTAAACTAAATGTGTTAAAATGCGATACCGTTTCTTCTGGAAGCTCTTCCTCTCCTTGTGCCCTCTGTATCGCGCCTGAATCTTGGTGGCGGCTTTGTTCTTCTCATCCACGAGCTCTTTGTATATCCGCCGAGCAAGATAACCCCGACAAACTGCGAACAAATGATAATCGGATATAATAAAAAAAAAAGCCACACTGTCTGTGCGGTCTGTACTTTCAAATGACGGAATCTGATTGTTCCTACCGGCCTGAAACTGTGTGATGAATGCCTCCAACTTGGCTTTGCTTTTATCATCGTTCACTTGCTTTCGGACTTGATGCCCTCTGTACGCTGCACATATGAAAAAGCACACGAAGGGTTCCAAGAGTAATCACAATCAAATTGAAATCGCGATTTTAACGGTTACAAATATGAAATCTCAAAGCCAACAATGATTTAGGTCATTCAGTGTCCTCTCTCTTGTCATTTTGGGAGTCTTATTATGTATAAAACCTACTAAGTCTGTAGTTTAGATGTCTACAAACATGTCCTGAAATGCATATTAGTTTAGTACCTCATATTGGGGTGTTCAAATGCTAATGCTCCTGGACATGTTTAAAAAGCAAAACATAAATCACAAAACTAATCAATACTTGTCAAGAGAAAAAGCTAATTCGATATTTTCCAAGCTCTAGTCTGCACAGAGAGCTTGGTTGTTTCGAAGGCTGATATTCCCAACGTGGCACTGACCTGACTGTATTTTCAGAGCGCTCTGTTCCCGCTCCTTTAGTATGCGGCGGTAGCGTTTGGCGCCCAACCAGGCGCGGACACAAGCCTGGAGCAGGACGATGCGCTGCACAGTCTTTTGCACCATTAGGTTCAGCTGCTCTACATGGTAATATTTGAGGAACACCTGCGAATAACAACAGAGTTATGCTTTCAAATGGAAAAAGGAAAAGTACAAACTGTTTTATGTGACAAAAGTCTTTTTTTTTGTGTTGTTTTTCGATTTTGGGCCACTTTTAATCTCTCAACCTAAGTGCAGAGATAGCCAAACTGACTACCACAGTCTGTAATCGAAAGATAGAAAGGTAATATATTGCTAATCGAATAGCCATACACATATTTATGCTTATGCAGGTTTAATCAAGTCTAGTATGATTTTTTACGTGCCTTTGTCTTTCCCATGGCCCAGTTCTCCAGCTTGGCTTTCTCCAAAATGGCTGAACACGTCTCCGGAGTTGCAGGTGGCTCTTCTTTAGCGTCAAAAGCCAAAATGAAATACCTAGCGGAAAATAGGGAAGAAAAATATCAATATTTCAGCACGTTTTTGTTAAAGCTAATTTGTATGTGTGCATTTGCCTGACCTCTTGATAAAATTGTCAAACAGGATGCGGTGGGAGTAGCCCTGGCGCCTGATCTTGGCCGTCTCCAGGACCCCGGTGTACCTGAGCTGGATGAGCACCTTCTCGCGGTCGAACTTGTTAGACTGCCGGTCGTTATTGGGTTTGATGCAGCGCACAAAATGGGGCTGTCCCGCCACCATCTTGGAGAGCAGGTCCATTAGAGAATACTGGGAAGAAAATAGGACATATTAAGTGAATTCATGTCGATCAGTGTTTAGATTTGTGATGGAGTGCATGGACTGGTGTGTTACTCTGAAGTAGGAGGCCACGGTCTGCGTTCTCATGTTGGTGGTTTCTCGTGGGTGCGGATTGGTGCCTGTGTCGGACTACAGAAAAAAAAAAAAACATACAGGAATGAGGAAGACATTTTAAAAACCATACTCTGGATTTTTGTGTATTATAAAGATTCTTTGAGGAAGAACATTGGATAAACATCAATAGGTTGCGTTCTATTTGAGTTGGAGCAGGTGCCAATACAACTCTATGGGAGAGAAACATCTTTTTAAAGAGATTTCCAAAAAAGAAATTGACAAATGTTATACTTGATCATTATTTGGTATTGATTGGATTCACAAACCATTTATCATTTTATTCTTATGGCTGAAAGTCATATGTACTGGCAAATATCTTGCACGTTTTTGTATATTGTCACCACTTTTGGACACCTTTATGAGGAAATAATTAGACCTTAGTTCATATGTGCTGAGAGAGAAGACATTGGAGTTTGTGGAAGTTTTTGTTTCATGTGGATTGGCCCAGGAATTACAGAGAAATCTGCATTTTGACAGTTATCAATGTTACTAGCATAGTCACCTCAAGTTTAAACTATAGGCTCTTTCACATGAAGACAACCTATTGAGAGTGTGACAATGACAATGTATGTTTTGATCTAATATTTTGTCAGAATTCACTTAAAAATGAATGAGTTTGGTGATATTATATTTGCTGTAAAGTCTCTCCCCTTAAAGCAGCATTACTTATCCAATAAACCCCACAGATTTCCACAAAGTATCTTTAAAAATTGTAAACACAAAAACTTAGCAGACAAAGAAGTCAAATTGCTACAGTGCTTGAATAAGAAGTCACTCCACAAACAACCACACATCAGAGAGAAAACATCTATTCGTCAAAGTCTTCTTCTAAAAACAACGGATTGTTTTTAGAAGTGCTCACGGTCACCGTTTGCGTTTGCACCATGTCATCACATGGCACATCAAGCAAGCATTTTTTGTCAGGGCTGGACTCTAACTCTCGAGAAGGAGACTGTGAAGAGATGCGTACAAACATGCTTGATATTAACAGTAGCCCATTTGGAAAAGGTGCATATTGAAAGACGCAAACCCTTCTAGTGGACAGGTGGAGTATTGCAAAATCAAAAACTACCGTTGAGTCTATAGGAAAATGAATGTAACTTGTACTTCCAGAACAGAACAGGTTTCGAGGGAGGGACTATACCGTAATTGTGACAGCGTGTTCACTTGTAGCTGGTAAAGAATACACTCAGGAACAATATGTTTGAAAGCCTGGGCACAACACTGTCTGTCGAGTCTAAATGCTCAGAGGTTCCTCTTAGAAACCTTTGATGAGCTGTTCCCTAAAATATGCAGATGAATGGAAATAGATTCAGTGGCGCATCAAACAGTTAATTTAAATGGAGCTACTGTCAATTGCTTTTTTGGTTAGAATATTGCCCCAAGACTACATTTAGCAGAATTGTAATCCAGTGCTGCCACAGTTTAAACTAATTTGCAATTATACAGAACGCAATTAAGTCACCAAATTGGCCGCTGGTGAAAATCAAATGTTTTTTTTATTGTCTTAGAGAAACTGTGACCTAATACTCACAAAAACAAGTTTAAATAAAGAATAGTTGCCACTGCTGTCATCATAAAATATCACATTTTGACATACAGGCCTTTCATTTGGATTATTATTTTTTTGGATATTACTGTAGCGTGGATTTTTAAAGTATGTATGAATGAGCGTGTTTTAAACAGCAGCTACAGCAATCACATCTCAACCTGTAAAAACTTCAATCTCAAAACCTCTATACCGGATTTATTTTGTTTTTTATTGCAAACTATGAAAGCGGGAGCCTTTCCACCCCACACAGGGGGGCTGCAGAAGTATGTTATGGCAGTATTTCCTCGACCATTACATTTACAGAGCTTAAAAGCTATTTAAGGGGAGACACTGCAGGCAAAACGTTTATTTTTATTTAGTTTATTTTCAGTTTTTGGGCCAGTTTTCTCTCTTTATATCTCAGCTTTCACCTCGAAACAAATAAATGCTCGAATCTTTACTAATTATTGGACTGATTCCATGTTTCTCCATCGAAATATGGTAAATTGTAAGTTCAATAAGCATTTTCTCTAAATGAATTTTTCCCACAATGTGACGACTTCTCCACTTTAGTGACTCCTTCAGACACAAAAATGTCCAGTCTTAGACTTAACAAATATTCTGAAGGTTTGTTCAGTGGGATTTTTTTCATATTTAATTTGTATCCTGATTTCTTGTGTTTTTAACCCCAAAAGGCAAAATCCGAATAACTAGTTTATTCAAAAACTAAACAAAATATCTAAAAATTCCCTCTGAGCAAATCTTTGTAACTAAGATATCAACAAAATAAATGCCTAAATTTAAACCTGGAAAAATCCATTATTTTGGCCTTTTTTTAATGCATAAAATACCTTACTTTTAGATGAAAACACAAAATGACAGAAAACTTCCAAAACACTTTTCCTCATAACTCAAAAGTTTCATATTGATGTCATTCAATTTAAATTCTTTCTCTACTCACCTGCAGTGTCCCGCCTTAAATGCAGTAAATCATTTAAAATATTACTAAATAAAATGTATATTGGTTTCTATTAGTTTACATTTAAAACTAACATAAACTCCACCACCCCAGTGAAAAGTGATGGGTTTAAGCATTATTCACACCGTCACTGTCACAGAAATGCTAGAAAACCAACATGCAACTCATGAGATTGATGCAAATGCTTTATAATTAGATGCACAATAGTATTTCCACTAATGTCACAATGAGTTCACAATATACTAAAGGACTTAAACTAAGCTTGAACCCCTGGACGCTGCACTAGCACTAAGTAGAACATGGGTGAGGTCAGGTGCTGGGAACTTTTATGTGACACAGAATCCTTGTCTGTTAATTGCAAACTGGTTTTAGTCCAAACACAACCAAAACATAAACCATCTTTACATCTTGTAAAATGTTTTTGTAATCAAAAAAAAAATGTTATCACTAAAATCCATACTTGATATAAATATTGTCCTCATATTTGGGGACTCGGGCCACGTTTATGAAATATTCACAAAAGAACATGTACTTCTAGAATCTGTGCTTAATCATTAAAACAGGATTACAGGACTACAATAGAAATCCAATTTACCTCAATGAAAGAACAAGACCTGTACAAAGAAAGTACTCCCATCTTTTAGCGGAGAAGCAGAAAGAAAGAGAAAGGAGTGAAAGAACACAGTATGAGTGTAATTAAAGTATAAAACAAGAAGAAATAGAAGAGAAGTTAATTCAGAGAACTTTTCTGTAGAACTTAAGAGATAAAGCCAGTGGTAAAAGGGAGTTTAGTATAAGTACCTTGGTGAGGTTGACAGTGCGTGTCGTGCCTCGCGGGCTGTGTGTCATGTTGATGCCTTTGCCCTTGGTGTGGGCAAGGTTACCTGGGAAATAAACAGAGGGACAAACAGTTAGCAAAGTGGCCCCAGGGACAGGAAGTCACACTCGCGTACAACTCATACAAGTGTTTTAATGAAAATGCCAAATGTATTATTGTGAGGTCCTGGTGAGCTCTGCCAAGCCAAGGGACGTCCTGAGAGACTATTACAGCCATTATGTGATCACTGGCTACGCTACTTGTGTTTGGCAGAGTCTGACAGCTGAAAGAGTAAAGCACTAAAAGGTTAACAACAGCTCATTGTAAGACTAATGCCTGTGGCAAACACAGGGCCAGAGTTCAGACCTGTTATGGTGAGTGGATGGGTGACAAGTTTGCGGATAAGCTCGTTCTCCGAAGAGCGCAGCAGGAGGATGATGTCGGCCGGCAGAGTGTCTCTGTTCTTCGCCAAGAAGCCGGCTGCGTTGTAAATGACCTTATGGATTAGAAGAGTGAAAGTGAAACTACTTGTTAAATATTTATATTTATAAAATATATCTTTTACCTTTCCTGCATAGTGAGTTATACCAAAGCCGAGGTCCACTCTCATTGGCCGCCAGAAACTTTTTGCCTTGAGATTACCTTCAAATTTCTCTGCATTAAAATAAAGAATTAGATAATTATGAAAACACTGTTGTATACTGTAAGTCTATCAGTGTTTCAAGTAGGGTTGCACAGGGAGGAAGATTACTATACATTTCCAGAAATTCCAGAAACTTTCAATGGGAACCTGCTTTGACATTGTGGGAATTTTCAAAATGCTTTTGAAATAAATTAAATCTTATGTTTTTGTATTTTTTGTTGAATAAACCATTAGCAAAACAACTAGTAACCCATTAGTTATGTTCTTGAACATAAACCATGCATTTTGGGTATTATCGGGCCCATACAAGATATGAAATTAAATTTAAACCCTTATGGTCATATCAAACATGACACTTTTCATCTCTCTCCTGTAATAGGTATTGAAGTATATTACTATTAAATCAGATTCTTTATGTGTATCTGTATAGAAGCAGCCTTCAGTTTGGTGAATTCCATGTTTATTCCCAGTAATTCCTGTTCATTCCCATGTCAAATCTGACTTTGCAAACCTAGTTTCACACAATGTAAAGAGGAACAGTTGAAAATAAACCCTCTCCCTCTGTGCTCTCGGCTGAATGCTATAGGTGTGCAGTGTGTGGGCAGGGGGCGTTCTTGCTGCTGCATTAGCTGAAAGCACTGACCTACAAGTGTCTGGTCAGTGGCCTGTGGAAAGCGGCTCTCCTCGTCGAGAAGAGCGAGCATCCCCATGGGCTTCTGCAGAAACAGATCCAGCAGCGGCCGGTTGTCCTCGTACTCGATCATGCGCGCGTCCACTTCCTCATTTAGATACTCGTCCTGTAGCAACACACGGCTAGAGTTATTGCATAAGTTAATCATAAACGTGAGCAGATATGTCCAGGGTTGGCTTTCTCAGTTACACATCCTGTCTTATTAACTCTAGAGATGCTGCTATGAGTCGGCAACATCCCTGCCACTTCTATTCTGGGACGGGAAAAAGGGACAAAACAGAAACAAACAACATCAAATCAGAGTGGGCAATCTAGCATGAAATTCACAGTGTGAGGGGAACGAGCGGCGCGCCAGGAAAGCTACGGGATACCGAACTATTGCTACACTACGCTGGACCTCAAACGTAAAGGTACAGTAGAAATACTGGAGATAGTGGTTCGAAGAGAGAACAAGGGCAATGGTTCTCATGAGGGTACTCATGTGTACTTTAATAGGGCTACACTTCTCTTATATGAGCTCATGCAATATCTTTATATAACAATACTGTAGCTATATTGGTGATATACAGTATATTGCAGGAAGCCAATACATTGTGTAATGTCTCTATGATCTGTTTTTAGTTCTGCTCTTCCTACTTTAGTTCTATTTTAACCTTTGTGAAGGTTCTCAGTCGTACAGGAGTTGTCCATCGTAGGCAAAAATTCTTCAGATGACGATCTTTGGAGTAAGATCAAAACGTCCTACACTTCAACTACAGAGTACAGATGAAGACTGAAGAATATTTTAACCTTGTTTTCCTGATTTAGACTGAACCCATGTTTATCCTTTTGTTTTATTATGACTATTTTAAATGGTGAAAAATACAGGGGATGCTGACCTGGCCAGACAGGAAATCCCCAGTTGGGGTCTGTGGAGATGTTTCTATATATATGTGTCTAGAGCTGCAACTAATGAATCAGCAATGAATTGTTTTTATCGTTTGGCTGCAATGTTATGCCTTAGAACAAGTTTCACAATCTGTGAACATGACATTCCTCATTTGAAACCCCAGAACCTTTAGAATTCAGTCTGGGTTTGTTCAAGTAAGAGAGAGACAGTCATTTTATGTTGATTTCCAAACTGGTTTTGCCATAGGATCTAGCAGCCCTCAGACTGGGGCTGATTTGGGGCAACAGAGGCGCAGGTGGTAGAGCAGGTGGTATAGCAGGTCGTCTCATGATTGGAAGGTCGGGAGTTCGAGGTTGTGGTCTTGAAATTTCTCTCATTTTTCTGGGACAAAGAGGTAAAATATTTCCAAAACAACTTATATACCCTATACTTCAGAGACAAAATAGTCTTGTCATCAAAAATACAACATTGTGAGGTAATTCTTGCTCTGTCTGAGGCTACGATTAATCATTACTAAAATAGTTGACAACTATTTCAATAATTGATTAGTTTTTTCAGTCCTTGTTCTGTCCAATTACGAAAGTTTTATTTTGAAAACCCATTGTTGTGTGTCTAGTTGATCGTTGGGACCTTTGGTATACTGTAGCTGGCATGTTTGTTGACACTTTGAGCTCAGTTGCTTTTGTGACATAGCAATAACGTATAACCTGGAATGTTCCACAGTGTGGCTTTAAGCTTTGATTTTGTCACCGTCGGATGAAGAAATGGCTCGATTTAGTCGTTTATAATTTAATGGAAAGTAACATCAGTAACATCATCATCACACAGCCCTACAGTCTAATCAGGCATATTATTGGAGGTTATGTAAATCTTATCTTTGCACTGTACCGTTCCCATATGGCCTGTACGTAAAGTGCCGTATAGGAAGTTTTATTTCCAGGCTGGGTGCCAACAATGCCCCAGAGTGAGTTTAACACTAACTGTCTCCCAACTCCTAATTGACCCTCATTGGTGGGTGATTTATCGCGCCACTCCAAATCATTTAACATTAGCAAAACCATTCTGTGGAGCCCCCAAGGCGAAACACACCCACGAGGGAGCGCATAAAGGCCCAAATCGCCAAGCTCATTGGCCCCCCATAAATAAAGACAGAGGCATATTTTACCCTTGCCATCTTCCTTAAAGCGCCCGCTGACAAATTATGACACGGCGTGGCCATTTACATAGAAATGAGCTGGTACCAAGGTGAGAAATGGAGACAAAGTTCGTCCCGGGACATAATCAGGAACTCGGGACGATCGGTTACAAGCGGAACGCCGCGGTACTTCACCTGCTCCCACGCAAAGATGTGCTGGTTGAAGTAGAACTGGATCTGTTCGTTGGCGATATTGATGCACAGCTGCTCGAAGGAGTTTTTCTTGAAGTTCTCAAAACCAAAGATGTCCAAAATGCCAATGTTCAGGTTTTGGTCATTCTCCCTGCAGACGTTACAGGAGAAAAAGTTTATGAAATTTGAACTGCGTGTCAAAATAGACTGAATAATGTGCTCCTTACTTCCTAAAAATGAGAAATGCTTCACAAACAACAGAGGCCAGACTCAAAGATAATTGTGAGAAAAGAAACTACAGGAAATGTCTCAAAACCTTTAAAGTACTGTCTAAAGTTACTGTCTAAAGATATTATGTAAATGTTTTATTTTGTTAACCTATTGAAACTTCACCCTATGTTAAAAATAAATTAAAATAATGATTTTAATGAATAATGATTTGATTAGCCATACCTAAAGGAAGCATTTTGGGGTGAATGTTTTCAAAAGATATTTTCTAATCTCTGATCTGTTCTCTCATGGATTCAATATTAAGAATGAGAGAGAGGGGAAATAAATTAACCTCTTCTCGTGACCTTGTAAAATTGGTCAATGTAGACCTTTTGTGAACTCCCGCCTCACCCTTGGCTGTCGGCACGCAGCAGCGAGTTGATGCGGTTCACGATCCAGCTGAAGAGACGCCCGTACAGAGCTTTACTCATGGCGTCTCTGACCACAGTGGCCTTCTCCACCGTGTTGTTCCGAACGATGGTCTCCCCCCGGGCCACCACACAGTGAGTGGTCAGGGCCTCCTGGAGCTCGTCGGAACGGATGCACAGAAGCGAGGCAACTATAGAGGAAAGACAAGAAAAATCCATCATAGATAAGTAGGGTTTGGGAAGAATATATAGTGTTGGATTGTCATTGAGCCTGGATCAGTTACTCTAGTGACGTGTGAGAGGCTGAAGGGTGTGAGGCATGAAAAGGCTTAGTTTAAGGGTATAGTGAAAAAAATTGGATTGAGAAAAGGACAGAGCATGGAAAAAAGAAAGTACAGGGGAGTACATGGGATACTCATCCAGCTAGGTCAAGGTTTATACTGGTTTGGCCATTTGTATGCCACCATACTATATTTTCAATGCCATAACCACAATAGCTCTGTGCATAATTGGTTTCTTGTGTTGTGAACATTCCATCAAATAGAGGAAGGAGGGGACATTTTGATATTCAAAAGCAAATTGCATAAGACAGGCAACTATTTAACAAGTACAATTTCAGCCAAAACTGCTTTTAGACCATCTTTTCAAACCTTTTTTTAATGAACTTACAGTATGTCGTCCAACAATTGAGCAATAAATATCATTATTTTACAAGAAAAGAAGATATACTATCTAGATCTAATTAAGACTCATGTTTCAACAATGTCAGATAATGATCGTTCAAATGCAATTGTAGTAAATGAAAATCTTAAACCTCGAAAGTGGCATAAAAACACACCAAATCCCACACCTCCTAAGCCAGCAGCACGCTCTCCGACATTAAGCATATTCATGGTATTTGTGCTGAAGTTAATGGAGTGTCCATGTGGCGGAGGAACGCTGTGGTCATGTTTGGCTTCGCGTCATCAGCATCACGTCAGCCTCACCGTTCTCCAGGACAGAGCTGTTGGAAATGTCGCTTTTATCCGTCTGGTGCTCGGAGGCGACGGCGGCGAACTCGATATCCCCGGAGTTGAGGATGGAAGCCAGGATGCTGTAAACACTGCCCAGCTCCTGCCGAGAAAATAACAAGGAGCGGGACATTGAAAGCTTAATGGGCTGAGACAGTTTGTACTCAACGGTTCCCTTTAGTTGTTTCTCTGTAGGTCGTCCTTGTTCTCTACCTCTGCGTGGAGCATTTCATGTTGCAATCTCAGTAGTATTGTAAATAGATTTGATTCTCTCTTAAGAATCAGATAAAACCATAGGCAGACACACCAGAACATAACCTTTATATACTGTATAGTGGAAAAACCATACAGTACATGCATGCAATTACTACATAGTGTCAGAACTAAATCCTCTTTTCTATCATAATATTGCGTAAGTACTTGGATGCATAGTACTTAGAAGGGTTGGGGAAATATTTTGAGAGACCCAGCAAATAGATATTGTGAACTATCAATGAATCTTGCCATAACAATACACTATATTATTCTGCTATTTTGCTCAACACAGTGGGGGTCATTTACCAAACGTTTGGTCCTGTGCTGAACAAGTACCACAAGCAAAAGTGGAGCAGCAGCTCAGCCATTTGCGCCTTTTTACTCAAGCAAAATTGTCACATTTACACACGCACTTTCAAATGATAAATAAGGTGCAACATGGCCACAAATAACAAATTGCACACGCTATTTAGCACCTGTCCTGATGAATGATTCCCAGTATGTTTCATTCAGTTCAACAGTAAGCAATTTTAATTTTCATCAAATTGTATTCAAAGAAGACTTTAAAAATAATTATATAAAATCAGGACAAAAACTAGACTAAATGGAACTAATTTACAAAAATGATATTAAATCTATGTTATGTTAACATATTTTTAAGTTCCGTTGACTGTGTTTCTGTCAGATGGAAAACCTCAATGAACTTGCAATATATAGTATGGAAGGTAGGGGTGTGATAATGGATCAATTTTCCGATAAATCACGATATTTTGCTGCATGATACGATACCGATACTTTTTATGATGTCATGCATATTAATTAACGACATCATGAATATTAATGAGGCTGCAGTGCTCCAGTGCTTCCACAGTAAGTAGAGCCCAGTAATGATCAATAACACAGTCAGGACAGTAGAGGGCAGCACTTGGACCAAACACTGTCACACAAAAAATGATAGTGTTTATAATTATTATTATAAATAAGATCAAGTTAATTTCTTCGTTTTGGAAACAAGCAGCTTGTGTATTTAAATATCAATGACGTGATCTGTCACTATTTATGAAAAAATAAACAATGCATATGAAAACAAATATAAATCATAAACCAATATGGAGCGTGTAGTTGTTTTAAACTTTTTATTAAATTGCTCATGTTTCTTTAAATATAGAGATATATTTTGCGTATTTTAGTATGTGCAATATATCGATTATCGGGGGAACCGGCAACTCGTCAGGTTATCGTTATCGTGAGCCATGTATCGCGTATCGTATTGAATCGTGAGGTACCCAGAGGTTCCCACGCCTAATGGTATGTACAGAATAGAACTTTACTTCTACATTGTGAGATCAATAAAGAACTATATTTATCTTTATTGTCTGTTCAATAGAGCAGAAATGTGTCGTTCAATACGGCACATTAAAACTCATCCAGCAAAACACACATGGCCAGTTTCCTTAATCTGTCACACCAGTTCTATAGTGTTCCAATAAGTATTGATTTACAAGTTAAGCACTTTCTTCTGTCTATATTTTACCAGTTGCTTCATGAAGTTTTTTTTAAAGTCTGTCTAAGCTCCAGTTTGACTATCTTGCCTACGCAGTGCTCAGTCTTAAGTTAGGACTGCCCACTTAACAAACTCTTTGTTCCGCCACTTCCTTTGTTCCCATTCGTGTAACTCTGTGGTGGACCGTGTTCCCTGCCCGGTTTCGCATGTTCACTCTCACAATAGACACTTAAATTGCACGACTAGAAAAAAAACAGATTATGTTGGGAGTGATTTTTCCACAACAATATGACGAATACTGTAGCCGAAGCCGTGCCGACTGATTACAAGATAAGTGCTATTGACGTGCAGATCCTCGAGGCAATCACTTGTTTGGGCCTCATTAGCTTCCACAAAGCCCGCAGCAGCCGACCGCAGCTCTCCTACATCACCGAGTCATGCAGTGTTCAAAAGAAGTAGCCCACAGTCTGGGGACTACGGGGCTGAAAAATGCTGATTTGGTTGAAAAGTATTACGTGCATCCATAAAATCGTATAATATGGGCAGGAGTCTTGCTGTGGAACGTCTACTAACTTCACTCTGTTATTTATGTATTAATGCTTAACAAATGTGTTAGACCACCCCCCAGTATACGTTGTTTTCCACTGCTGCCATAATTTAACAGTATTCCTGTTTACCAAAAAAAATCTTTTTATGTTTCTGCTTCACTAAGAAAAAGGAATCTGGAGCTGGACTGGCCAAGTCAAAGTCCAGACTTGAGCCCCATTGAACACATCTGGGATTTAGTCAAATAAAAAATTGATCAGACCAAAGTCTCACCCAAAGCAAGTCTCTGGGAACAGCTACAAACTATTTGGAACTCAATAACAAAAGAGTCTTCGCGACACTACATAAAAACAATGGCAGCAAGAATGAAGCTGTTATCAAGGCCAAAGGTGGACATACAAAATATTGACATTTTAGGTTATTATTTGTTAACAAAGGACTATTGTGTTATTCAAATTGCTTATTTTCCTAATGAATAACCATGCAATTGTTAATTCGAAACAAGTTATTTATGTTTTCTTGTTTTCATGACAGGTGGTCTAATACATTATTTAAGCACTGTATTGTATTGATAATTTGTTAAACGGCAAATGCTCCAAAAAATGTAATCCCAATCCATAGAATAGGTTGTAGAATTCAATGTCAGTAGGAGCAGGGACAATACAACTCTTTGGGAGAGAAACTGTTTTTGAACGAAATCTTCAAAAAAGAAATTGACAAATACTTTCTCTGATCATTATTTGACAGTGATTGGATTCACAAAGCTGCCGTATTATTCTTTTGGCTGAAAGTCTTTTCTACTGGCCAACATTAGGCACTTGTTTTTGAATATTGTCACCACTTTTGAATACTTTTATGAGAAAATAATTACAATAGTTCATATGTGCTGACAGAGAAGACATTGAACTTTGTAATCGTTTTTGTTTCATGTTGATTGGTCCAGGAATGACAGAGAATGTAGCAATAATCTAAGCCTAGAAATCGGCATTTTTACATACCATAGTTACCAGCACAGACTTTTCAGTTTTAAACTCTCTTCAAAAACTCTTTAGATTAAAATATTGTGCTGTCACATGAACACCAACCCAAAGGAAAGTTACTTTTTTAAATATCGTATGAGCTGCAAAAATGTAAGTACAAGACTTTTTTTCCCCACAGAAATAGCCAGTTAGTTAACCATTATACAACCCTCTATGGCTCATATTGCCGTATTATAGATAAAAAAAAGGTTCATTTTGCAAATATTGGGCAGTAATATATTCATTAATTGTGGAATATAGCTTGTAGTGGTCTGTGTGGTTTACCTCGAGGCTGAATCCGATGACTTTGAAGCACTGCTCCACTGAATCGAACTGCTCCTTGTAAGAGCTGTTGCTCACAATGTCAGGCCCTAATTTAATGTGCTCATTAAACAGGTATCTGCAGAGGCCGAACACAGGGAAAACAGGCAGATTAGGTCGTGGATCATTGGAAAAGAGAGTTTTTCAGCTGTCGCGGAGGAGGAGGAGGAAAATAACAGGTTTAGAGGAGGCCGAAAGAATGCCAAACGTACTTAGGTGTTTTGCTGTCAGAGAGCTTGTAGTGGGCGAGCTTCTTCTTGTCAGCCAGGCCAGCGTAAATGTAGTAGAAGATGTGGAAGTTTTTCTCATTACTGCAAAGACACACAAAAACATATGCATCAGTGGTTTTGATGCCTGGTGGGTCCTGAGCACGAAAGAAAGTTACCCAAATTAATGATGAAATACATAAATAAAAGAAATAGTCTTATGGAATGAATTGCCATTATTGTTCTGTTCTGGACGACCAATACCGGTACCGTAAACCAAGTATCATAATTAAAGTATCCAGGCCTAGATATACTGTAGATATGAGATGCTGTTTTTTGGTTTATACTAGCAATAGACAGAATTACAGTTAGTTTGCCAGGAATATTTTGTTTAAAAACCTGCCTCAACTACAGCAGGGGAGACCGGGGATGATTGTAACACTTTTTGCTTGGGGGCTGTAACTCACTGATCGTTTGAGCTGTGACTCTGAAACTTCTACACAAAATACCTACATTTGTTGGCTAAAAATGGCAACTCATGAGACAAGTCAATCATCTATAGCACACTATTATCCTCATATATCTTCTTGTTGTTGTGTACAACTGGCAAATTTAACAATAGAATTAACATTTTAAGAGCTGTATTTGAATATTTTGTAAATCTTGTGACATTGTCAGCAAATGCAAATGTCTAAAACACAAATATAAGTCGGAGTCAAGAAATGGATTGTCTCAAAATCTGTTTTTTTGCAGATAAAATCTTTACAGTCTTGCAATGTTCTGTGCACGATCAGAGAGGAAAGGACTACGGATTGATAGGATCATATTACACATATCTGGACAGATCTAGTCATGTGCAGCTGTGCAGCCTGATGTGTCTGGGATGCGACTCGCAGCAAATCATTTCTGCCACAAATTTGGTTCCAATCCAATCACTGACACTGTATCTGCAACGTATCACTCAAATGCAGCATTTTCTCTCAAATTTCTGCCTCTCATTCTGCCCTGGCCTCTGGTTAACACTGTGTAGTGCTTTGACTGTAGATTCAGTAAATGTTTTGTACTCCTCTGTGTGATTTCTATTTGTTCTTTCATACACATGTAATATTTGTTTTGATAATTGACAGGCCATGCATTTCTCTGATTGGTTAAGCTGCATGACAATCATTCAAACTCATGCCAATAAGACAGGCTCACAGACTATAGGTCATTGAATAGAGATTGGAAAAAGTGTAGCCAATCAATGTTTATGAAGGCAATTTTAGTGATGTGAATTTAAGCGGTACAGTGACCTCTTTTACTTGCCAAAAACAAATCCAAAATCACACTAATCCGTCCTGACAGTCTAATTCGGGTTGATTTTCTCCACATAATTGTCCATTAAAGCTTGTGAAAACTATCTTCTCCCCGAAACACACAGGAATCCTATTTGAGGCAGTGTCTATTTTAATGAAAAACTCCAAAAGTCCACCTTTGATGCTCCGCTAAGGACACTTGCGAGAGCCCCAATCTGCGATCAAACAGGAAATAAGCTAGTCCCTGCACTTGACCCGCTTCAGTCCCTGGACACGCGATAAGGAGGAGAGATAGATTGACTGGTGCGGACCTGGAAGCAAATGCCAGTGCTGCTCAGAAGGAAAGGCAGAGGGGTGAGGGTGAAGAAAGGCAGGCTATTACGCACTGATCCCTAGCAGGCGCGAGCAGAAATAACCTTCTTTGCAATGTTCTCTCCAAAAAAGACCACAGACTTGATTAAAATATCTGTGAATGTCACTGTCAAATGAAGGTCGGGGTTGGAAAAAGGTGGCTAGGACTAGATACACACAGAAAAAGACCTGTTGACGATAGATTAGTGCTTCTAATGTTGGGGCTTATCATGTGCTTATTCATAAATGATAAATTCAATCATAATCATAAAACATCCAAAAAATTGCAGTTTGAACTCTTACGTGGCTTGGTGGACGACCCGGGACTTCTCCAGTAGGTACTCGTTGATCTGAGCGCCCACCACTGTCCCGACGCTGGTGAACTTCATCTCCAGGTATTTGCCAAAGCGGCTGGAGTTGTCGTTGATGACGGTGGAAGCGTTTCCAAAAGCCTCCACCAGGTTGTTGACCAGTAGAATCTTCTCCTGGAGCGTCCGGTTATCAGCCTGAAGACAATATATCGCATTACAACTGACACAATTGTTGCTGTGTGTTTGGAAAAGTGCCCACAGAGGTGAACCAAACTGACAGAAATGACCATCTCAATACTTTCAGGGACTTTCTCTTGCTAACCTTGAAAAATGCATATAAACATGGCAAGTATTTTATCACCAGTAGTATTTCCAGCTTTTAGTTGGTTCCTTTTCACATTGATGTTACTCAAAATTTTCATTCTGCAATTTCAATGTTATCTTGTTGTGTTGTTCAATACTATTTTCCAATCCAATAACGATACTTGGGCTCACAGTAGTTGCTGATACAGACCAGTGTTTATTAAAACAATATTAAAATAATATCAAAGCCTGTGTAAAACTAGCCAAGCCCTCATTATGTATGACAAACAGTAGGGCTACTACTAACTACTAATTTAGTAATCGTTTAATCAGCCATAATTGTATTGATAAGTTGACAAGTCATACAATTATTTTATAATACCCTTTTGACATACAGTACACAGTTGTGCTCAAAAGTGTACATACCCCGACAGAATGATGTTTTGTGATAACACAAAAACCTTTATTTCACTCATGGCTAGTGATTCATGATTCATTGCGTGAAAAAAAAAAAGAAAGAAAACTGTTTGTTCAACTAAAGAAACAATCAAAATGTCCCTGATCAAAAGTTTTTGTGCAATTTGAAATAAACAAGCCATTTGGTTAGTGGCTTCACACAACTTATGTGTACAACTGTAAATATATATATACAGTATATATATATATATATATATATATTTTTTTTTTTATCAGGTCTTATTGCATCTTGATAGAAAATGTATTTTATTCTTCGCATTGTTTTAATTCAATAATGCTGCTGACCTTGTGATATAGTCCGTATAAGGGTCTGTGTATGGAGCAGATAACAATTATTCATAATGAAATTATTTGTCAATTATTTTAATAACTAATTAGACTGCATTAGTCGTTGCAGCCCTAAAGAACAGTCTGTGCAACTGTGAGTAACATAATCTATATGCTGTGATTACTAATGGTTTTAGCATCTGCAGAGTCAGCTGATGTGAGCGTTAGTATATCAGATGGCTCAGGTAACCACCAATACGATACCTGAAGAATCTGTGGTATCCAAGTAAATACATCACCCACTTCTAGCGTTCTTGATTTGATGTCTGCTGCATGACTATTTCTGCTGGAGCTGCAGAGTGTGATGTATATTATTTTGTGAAATTGATTCATTCATGAAGTTATAAATTCTGACTGACAGCAGCTGGAGTAACACACTGACTTGCCCAGGCTGTACATAATGGTTTTTAGCTGACAGATCAAGCTCAGTGAATGGACCACCAGAATAGAAACCATTCCTTCCTATAATTGAGTTTTTTTCTTAAATGCAAATCTGTTCAATGAACTCACCTTTCCCAGAACAGTGAGCTGCTGCACGAGGAGATGAGCACTTTCCGTTTTCCCTGCGCCACTTTCTCCACTTATGACAATGCACTACAAAAGAAATCACAGTTTTAACCCATATAAAAATTTACATCACTTTACGAAGATTAACAATATTTTTTTTGGACATGATTGCTTTGTAATTGTTTTATGTTACACCAGTGTTATTATGACACATTTCAATTAAGTTTTAGTCTTTTCAAGAAAATGTATGTTTTTAGACAGCAAAAACTTGTATTAAAAACATATTCAACCATATTCACAGCTTTATGGAGCATCTCCTGCCTGAAATCAAGCAAAGAGCTGTTCCTGTGGCAGTGAATTTAAATGAATCAAACTGCGTCACATATGTTTTAATCCCTTCTTTTCATTTCTATTTAGATCCAATCCTATCGGATTGAAAACCTTTTATTCCTGACACATTCAGGGCTGGGATTCGACCCACTGACCTTTGGACCAGTGGATGAACACTCAGAGCTACTGTCCCCTCCTGTAGAGCAGGGGTTCTCAACCGGGGTGCCGCGGCACATGTCCAGGGGTGCGGTGGAAAAAGTTAGGATTTGAAATTTAGGATTGAAGAATTTAGCTAGTTCCCACTCGGTTTAAGCCTGACCTGCTCTGTCCTGGGAGTGCATGAAAAAGAGAGGGGAGAGGAGCAGGAGCAGGACAGACACTGCCACAGGAGATCTGACTTTGATTTAGGCCTATGCTTTATACATGTTTAAAGTGGGTAAATCTACTAATCCAAACAGTGCAATAGGCCTATGGGCTAAAATACAGTAGGGAGCCCCAAAAGCATCCATATAATCTGGCACTTGACAAGAATAAGGGTTATTGTGATCAGCAGAGTATGCAGCATCCAACACCTCACAGGGTTATAGTGCAGATGTGACATAACGATATGAACGGGTGCCACGGACTGAGGAAAGCAAGTTTAGGGACGCCCCAGAGCTGAAAAGGTTGAGAAGCACTGCTGTAGAGTACTAAATGATGAGTAGCACTTTACCTGATCTGAACTGTGCGTCACCATGGAATGATAGGCGATGTCGGCCACTGCGAATATGTGCGGAGGGTTGGCCGAGCGCTTCACGCCAATGTACTTTTGAGAAAGCTGCAGGGATAGAACAGCTGTTAACGCCAGTGGGTCAGATATATGAGCCTGTGTCAGACTGAGATCCATAAGCTATATCATCAATAAGATAGATTACAGTTTTGTGGACAGACCTCCGGAGTGTAAATGTCCATGGTGTGAAATGGATTGACAGCGATGAGGATGTCTCCCACGTAGGTGTAGATCTGGTCCCTCTCATAGCGGTTTTGGAGGTGGTCCGTCACAGTGTTCTAAAAGACACAGTCAACAATAAAACTATTATCAAACCTGCTGAAATGTATATTTCTTTCTTTCTTTCTTTCTTTCTTTATTAGTTAATTTGGAGAGGACAGTGCACATTAATGAACACTCAGTACAGTTACTTTGTGTAAATGCGCCAGATTTAGCCATGGGCTACTTTCCATCTATAGTCCTCGTACATTTAAAACAACAATAAAAGTTACAGACATGGACAAAGAATATATACACTATTTACAAATACTAATAATAATTTAGTTATCAATACTGTTATCTTTCAGAATTAATATGGAAAATGGTAAATGAGAAGTAAAGTAAGTTTTTGTGTTGAAAGTTTGGGTTTACGGTTTTAAATATTCCATCCAATTTTAATAGTATTATGTAGAGTATCAAGCTTTTTCCTTTTCCTCATTGATATCTTACAGCTGCTCTACCTGGAGTCAAGCCAACATGCTGCTCACACATACAGCAGTTACAGCAAACAAAACAAAACAAAACAAAAACAGCGATGCAAAATGTAAGGAGTGTAAGGCCTGGGCCACACATGTTGCCTTTCTGTAAGCGTTTTGATCCTTGCGTTGCGTGTGTTTGCTGTGTTTTTACTTAGGTGTCATTAGGTGTATTGAAGTGGCCATACTGAGTGACCCTTGACGCTTCAAAAACTAGGATCTAGAAGGTCCTGGGTTCGATCCCAGGCCAGGACGGGGCCTTTCTGTGTGGAGTTTGCATGTTCCCCCCGTGTCTGCGTAGGTTTCCCCTACCACTAAAATCATGTACAATAGATAAGGATGAATGAGAGTGTGTTTGTGCGTACGAGTGTGGGACAACGGGTGCGTATTTGCCCTAGGCCACAATCCGGAGTGGTGTGTTTACATGCATGTTTCTCATGTGTGTTCATTAACATGCCCTGTCCCAACCAAATAAACAATAAATATCTGTGGCGGCGCTGCATCTACATAAACGCAAGATGTGTGGCCCAGGCCTAAGCTTCTCCACAGAGCAGTGAGTGCTATGACAAGCTTCTGACGCTGTCTGGATTGTTTTGGACGTGCTGCTAAATGCTCACACTTGGTCATCCTCCTCGGGGAGTGGTGCTGGACTTGTGTAGCTAGCCCAAATCGCAGCTCACCGTTGCTATGAGGGGCAGCACGCACATGGTTTTAGATCACAGTGCATATTACACTGGTGTGACAATAGACAATACTCCGAGGACGTCACATTTCATCAGCAGAAAAAAAAGGTTTAGTGTTTAGTTCCAGTTTAAGTATAATTATTTTGTCTCTGTTCTGCTTGGAGCCACAGCATCTATTAAAAGTCAGTGTTATCTTCTTGTGATTGATATGGCCCAAGGTGCATCATCAATGGCACAGATCTTTGTCTTGAAGAATGGCTATAAATATCCGCTGGCGACTTAGTGTTCGAATTAGTCAATGCAGCGCTCACGTTTGACGGATTTCTCACTTTCTTTCTTTGTTGGGGCAGAAAACATGGCTGATCATTGAGAACAGTTGTTCCGCAGCGTGGCTTTAAATGGAACCTCAAGATATCACTAAAATGTATGAAATGTTTTTGTTTTTCTCACGTTGCCAGCGTTTTGCACACATACCTCGTCTAACACCTCGACAGTGGCGAGGTCCTCCACCTCATCGGGGTCGCTCTGGTTCTTCATGTGGCTTCCTTTTTTGGTGTGGATGCGTTCATGCCTGTGACGGGGATAATGAACAAACCAAGTCTTCCAGTGCAGTGAACCATAAGTTATTACATTATGTAAATTGAGGAGAACTTTAAGTCAGATTCATAACCATTGTACCTGGAGTCTTTACAATAACTTTGGCCTTTACTGCTGAATGGGCATAGTTTGAACTAAAATGATAAAGGTTTTTAGCAAACTTTGGAGATTGGGCAACTCATTTTGGTATAAAACTGTATCATGATAACTATGATAATTACATGAAAACAGCGCTGAAAAATGCATTATTCTTCATTACCCCAGGTTACCATGCTATTTCCATTGTATCACCATGCTGGTATTGTGCTGTAAAGTCAAGTGCAGTCTTTTTACAACAAAACATGGTCTGCTAGCCAAGTATGAAAGCCTGGATTTCATCTAAGCCGGGGATATTATGAGCAGTTCATTTGCAAAAACACTTTGCAGCAGAAGCAAATAGTTGTATTGAGATTAAATCCACATTAAAATAGGCTCAGTGGAACACATTAATGAATACGTTTTTGCAAATGAAGTTTTTTTTCTTTTGCAAATGAAGCCTTTTTTGCAGATGGAGTCTTCATTTCGAAGCCGGTCTTTTCATAGACAGAGACGTCTGCACCCATAATGACGAGTAAGCAGTGAAAGTTTGGATGCAGAAGTCTCTGCCTGAAGTGCTCTGGACTAGTATTTCTGAATACCGAATCTGCTTTCAGTACAGCTGGTAGAACAGGCTGTTAAAATGCAAAACAAAATACTACAGGAAGTTTGGCTAACAAGGAACAGGGCTGATGCATGTAAAAGATTAAACATTAAGCAGTCCTGTGTGGGTGCTAAAGAGCCAATTACCTTTACTGTAGTCTACTCCTACTGACAGTCCATTATGTCGTTAGTTACCTGTCATTACTGCCTTTGTCTGTCTTTCCGTGACGGCTTTAGTGACAGAAAGAGGATACACATTTGTCGATGGAGAACAACCATTCTGGCTTCATACCATGTGTTCGGAAAGTGTTGAGACCTCTCAAAAGTATTCTACAATCTAGCAGTCTAATATCAAAACCATTCACATTTCTTCTTTGTTGCATTGCAGGTGTAAAGCGGATTATTTGTGCCTCTTCTAGAAGTCTAGAAACTTCTTCTGGCTTCCAACTGGGTCTTTATACCCCTCCACTAACCCTACAATCTGCTCACCTCTTTTCATTTTCAGGCCTGAACTGATCTGGCTATTATCCTGACCTGGGGACGTACTCCAACTCAGCACAGACTTGAAAACCTTTAACATCAGTATCATAACAGAATAAATTGAGGGTTATGACTACTTTCTGAAGGCACCATATGTGTGTGATGAAATGGTAGTGTAATTTGGCTTATGTTGTCTCTGGGATGTAAGCTGCTGAGATGAAAATGGCATTGATAGAGCGTGCCTTGGGTGGAACATGTCTGTGGACGTCTGAGCAGTGCTGAGTGTGGTACCTTGTTTTTTCGATGATTCCCACTTGCTGGTTGAGGTCGATGAGTTCGACTAGTTGCCTTTGTATGAGTTTCTCTTTGTTTTTGACCTTTTTGATGAAGGGATGCTGCAGCAGGTCAAGCACATTGGGTCTCAACTCAAAGTCCTTAATAAGACATCTGTGGAGAACACAAGAAGAGAGGTGTAAGCATGAGGTGTAAGGAGTCATTATATTTTTCTAAAGTCTCAATCAGAATCCATGTTGCTATAACTTCGACCAATCAGAGGAGGTTTTCCTCTGAGCCGAACTGTCAGTCAACCCTGCACACGCTTTTTTGAGTGTGTGGGTGCATGCACAGGGAACGAGGATGGGCGTTCCAGTCCAAACAGGAGGGGCGGGAGCTAGATTATTTACTTTTAAAATGTCTCTGTCCTTACTTTGCAATCTTACGGAATTCTAGTTTGAAGTACAACTAATAGAGACTTCAAAATTGAATGCAGCGGTTATTGCTCACAGAAGAGCCATTGGATGTATTCTATATATGCTATTACTGAGGAGCTGCAAAGTAAAGTAATCTGGCACAGTATAGCAATACTATACTACCAGTAACTGAGAATGTGTGTGTCCTGATCTGTAAGTAATCAAATCAGAGGATTGTGTTTGCATGTATTGCATATTGGTCTGCCCTGATGAAGACCTAGAACAGGTTGAAATGTGTTGACAATAAAGGACTTTAAAATCAGTGATGCCTCGGACCTCTCTGCTTTTGTATGTTAAGCGTTTTCTCCTAAGGATCCTTGAAGAGCACCTTACTTTGTCATACATTCTCCAACCCTCAGCAGCACTCACTCGACCTTTTACATATTACATACTTAGGTTTGATTTTGCCACAGCGAATTAGCCTAGCCGGTATGCTGCAATATTAACACTGAAATCCAATTCAGAGATTGAGCTGAAACTAACTTGGACAGAAGGTTATTGTGAAAGAACAAACCACTTTATTGGTCAGATACAGTTGACTGCACTAGTTTTAACCTGCTTGTTTCCGTGAACACACACAGGGCCACACTCACTTGCAGATGAAGTCATTAAAGTCGTCTGACCACAGCTCGGGCTGGCGGAGAGTTGGCGGCGGGTTTCTGCGGGGAAAAGGCAATGGAAAAGATAAATGGAAAGATAAGATGAGATGGGATTTACACGAGAGAGCCCGCTGAACAAAAGCCTCTCGCTGGAGGAGAGTGACTCCAGTCTTTACTCTGAGCTCTTTGTCTTTTCTCTGTTTTTTTTTCTCGGAGGCTGCAAGAAAAATGTCTTCCTCTACCTGGGCATAGATGGTGTTGATTTGATAGTAAATCTGAAAGGTAAGAGCCCACATTGCTTTTAGCAGCTGGAGAAAGTTTTCGCATTTCTTTTTAATTACTTTTTTGCATTATTGTATTGTAAGTAGTATGATACTAAAACCATACAAATTAGTTTTCTATTGGTCAAATGTCTTGTTCTCACTTTTCACTAGAAATAAAAAGGCAATGCTAGTGTTTCCAGGGAAATGAAGAGGTCAAACATCACATTTCTCTGGTTCACAAAGGGCCTGTGAGACCTACCAACAAATAATTTAAACTGTTTCTGAATCGGAGTTCAATATAATAACATAGGAATCATAAATAGTGGGGTATAGCAACTTCTTGAACCTGCTGTAGATGGAGACACTCGCCTAAAACAGTGAACATGAAAAGCTATGAGCCTAAATTGCTTCCTATTTGGACAAACACTGTTATCAGGTCAGGTTTAACAACGCCTGGCAGTTGTGAAGCTAATTTGCTGTAATTCCCCGTTCCACTTTAAGTATCTTTTTTTTTTTTTTTTTACAAGATATTGCTGGTAACTGTGGGCTAATGTAGCGCCGGGCTCAGTCTGCGATAAACCCCAGTAATGAGACCACATGCATCTCCTGTTTATCACACAACGGCCCAGAGACAGCAACCGCGTCTGGCATTTATTAAGAGTGTGTTTGGCTAATGTGCTGACCATTAGGGTTTGTCTCATCCCCAAGACAAACTCAGTCTAAAACAGGGAGGGCCCACGAGTGAAGGAGCGGGACTGTTTACTAAGTATGATGTAGCGGCTTATGAAGATACAGGGGAAGATGGTATCAGACAGAGCAGTGATAGGAAGGTTGGAGAGTCAATGCTATCAGCTGATCTCATATTTCCATTGGATATTCATTTTGTTTTATCTAGTGTGAGAAATATTCGATAAACAAATAATTTAATAAGACACAGTGGCACAGTAGTTAGAGCCCTCACAGCAAGAAGGTTGTGGGTTTGCTTCCTGGAGCAGAATCAGAGCAAGAGTTGATTGAGCTGAGGACATTTCGCTTCTATCTACGGAAGCTTCTTCTTAGCTCTTGTGTTCTGAAATTGTGACAAGTAAACACAAGTTAGAGGGCTTTAAACAAGATTCAGGCCCCTCCCAGGGGCAAGGGTCAAGACTGCCATGATATACATATTGCAAATGGTCCTAAACTCAATCAACTCAGTCCAGTCAATGATTCACGCCGCTCTACGATGTTCTCCTTGTGTCTGTGTACACTGCCTCCAGTGCTCCAGATTTCCCTACCACTAAAAACATATACAATAGGATCCCCTTTGGGGCCAGGACACCCCTGAAAAAGAGATTCTTAATCTCACGGGTTAAATAAAGCTCAAATAAAAATAAAGCTCTAATAAATAAAAATACAAATATTCTGCTATCGGTATAAGCTCTCAGTCATCCAGGAGTGTCCCATAGTAACTAAAGTTTTCAAAGTTTTGTCTAGACCAAGGGTTCCCAAACTTTATTGGCTGAACGACTCGGAAAAGTAACTATTTCAAGCGGAACAACACATGTTCATTTTGTTTATTTAGTTATTTGGCTCGAATTCACAAATATATGTTGTCCTAAACTAAACATTACATTAACAAACACTGTTATTTTGTCTTTCCATTTTACCTTGAATTCATCAGGAGACCCTCAGGTTAGGGCCTCAGTGACCCGGGACCCCACTTTGAGAACTACTGGTCCACATTTGGCTCATTTGTGGGTTAAAGACATTCTGGCTCACATCCAAAAAGCTGGCTCCATTCTGAAGTTACAGTTTTGAGACCAGGAGAATTTCCTAATTGTGAAAACGTTGCAGATGAGAGCCAAACATCTACTCTACTTACTTAACATGATTTTTCAAAGCTTTTGCAACTATAAATGATGAAAAATGCTTGGTCATTTTAGTAGGGGTCATATGAACAATAGGAACCTCAAAACATTTTGCATCAACAACAAAAAACTGTATAAGACGGCAAGAACTAAAGAATTTACACTGTTATTCCATCAGATGCCCTTCCTGACAGCCACATTACAACAGTGGTGTGGGTGTGTTACCAAACGACCAAACAACACTTTCTATTCCAAATCAAAGCGTATGTGCTAATCTCTATCAGTATTCCGCTTTGGTGGAGTCTGTGCCTGGGGCCAATCTTTTCTACAGCTTTGGCTGGTGAGGCTGCAGTGTGCGCGGGAGGAGAGGGGTGTGATGACACAGCCTGCAGCCCTGAGCGCAGCAGTCACATAGATTGTGCAGGGGCTGGTGATGGCTGCCGCTGTGGAGTGTGACCCCTGGAGCAAAATGCAGGACCCTCAGCTGCAGCGACAGACACCACCACAGTTTACACTGCTATGTGACTGTGCTACACAATGAGCTGGATTCAACCGCCGAATCATCATCTTCGCACTCAAAACTCAGTGCTGTCTTGTAATCTGAGCATTTGATGGTGTTTGGCATTTGCGAAAAAGTAAATAAGACAATTCATGGACTTCTATGCCTTCAAACTAACCATTAGATGGAATAAAGACCAGCTTTACTTTATGTGTCAATTTCTACAATTTCAACTTCTGAAGGATATCATTTAATACCTGACCCTTTGGTTTACAGAGAATGAAAGAGGGATAACATACTGTATGTTACCTAAAGCAGTGGTTCTCAACTAATGGGTCGGGACCAAAAAGTGGGTCGTGGGACCTTTTTCAGTGGGTCCCAGGCCTTTCGACAAACCCTATTATTCATTTTTTTATATGATTTTTGATAAAAAGATTAATGATCAATGCCAAAATCAACTGAACTCTGCAAAGAAATAATGCATTTTGTTATTCAGTGTGCTAAAAATGGCCAAACTGCTTGGTAAAAGTTACAATTAATATTATTTTTTGGGTACATCCCAAAGCTACACCTGTTGAGAAACACTGACCTAAAGAATTTGCATTGACAAACTTTTACAACAATTGCGACCACTCAAACAGATTTTGTTTTATTGTGACTACATACGCAACATAGGGAACAGCCACAATGCAATTGAGAATGAGGAGTTGTCGTCATGGCACAGAGCCCCTCCCCGCGATATGACCGATCCCGCCCTGCTGCGCCATTGTAGAAGTATTCCGGCGGCAGGCAAACAGATTGTTTACGTGTGTTCTTAACTCGGTGTCAGTAGTAGAGGAGGTTCTCACGCACTGTTTTACAATGCCTGGACGTCACTGCTGCGTTAAAAACTGCTCCAGTGCCTCTCACAATAGTTTTGGAAAACTTGGTTGGCTGCAAATAGAAGGACCTTATACTTATACTCGTGCCATAGCACATCTCAGAATTCACGTGGACAGGATGATTGGTGTTGTGCGCAACCAATTGTACCAGTGCTCATGCTTCTCAAATGTGAGGGTGAAAACCTAATGCCTTTAGATAAGATTGTCACAGTTTGCTGTGCCTTAACGAACATGTGCAAGGTCCGATTTATATTGACCTTGATATCATTTTTAAACGCACATAATCAATTCAATTTCAGCGTTATTTAGTCACAAAGTTTGTGCTGTTTCTCAGCTGCTTCTTGTCAGTCTCCTGCCCTCGCTTGATTCTCATTCTTATTATGAACAAAAAGACTAAAGTCTGAATATAGTCTTGTTTTGGCCATAATGTGAGTGAACCTGACGGCCGCTCTATCTCCCTTCTATTTTAACATCAAAACAGCGTTTGGATACTTTTCTCAGTGATTAGTGGGAAGATTTAAATGATTTAAAAACTGACAGCAAGAAAAACAGCATTACTATTGAGATACGACACTGTCATGCCCTGAATATGTGCGTATTTCCCTGTGCGCTTGGAGAAGCTACAGCACTTTCTTCCTTCAGTGCGAGTGGAGGAGGAGGAGAAGGGGCCAGTTCATTTTAGAATGAACTAAAGACAGAGTTTCCTTTAGGTACGCAATTTCCACTAGTGTAAATGGACACAATAAACAGGAAAACGGCTGGGCTACTAAATCTGTATTTAACTTAATGCACTTCAACTGGGAACAAAAATCTCAAATGAGGGTGTAATGCATCCTTTTGCACCCCTGTGGACACAGGCAGCGTTGCCCCTGGCCTACTTCCAAAATGGCCGAACGGCTCAGACCCCGCCCACATCAACCCAAATCGGCACGTCTCAATAGATGAGGTTTATTCCTGCTTTAGACCTGTTATAGTCCTGGTTTAGTCTTGCTCTAGTCCTGGTTTTAGTGTGTAGTCTTGGTGTAGTTTACCACAGGAGTCTGCCTGTAGTTTACCACAGGAGTCTGCCTGTAGTTTACCCCAGGAGTCTGCCTGTAGTTTACCCCAGGAGTCTGTCTGTAGTTTACCCCAGGAGTCTGTCTGTAGTTTACCCCAGGAGTCTGTCTGTAGTTTACGCCAGGAGTCTGTCTGTAGTTTACCACAGGAGTCTGTCCGGCTACTGATGAAATCCTTAGAAGAAAAAAATATATAGCGCTTCTTTGGTTCCTGTTTTGGAAAGAATTAAGGGTTGAGCTGAAATGTTATAGTGCTATAGTTATTATTCTGTCCTTTATGCTATACAAATTACAGGACCTTCTAATTTTGATCAGTCCACTAAAAGCTAATTTTCATAACCATAGTTCAACTTCTTGCCCTGTCAGACCACTGACAGCCATTTGACAGGGTATCCTTTGCTATCCCAGCAGCAGAGAGAGGTGAGAAGTTCTCAATCTTTACAGGCAGATTTCTCAGCTTTGAGGATATTTGAGGGCCTACCTTCAAATGCTCACAACTTCTTCAAATATTATCAGATTCCCATGTGTTACACATCATTGGAAAGCTTGGAGACTACACTTTCATAATCTGGGAAAACTCAAAATGCCCAAAATCGACTTGTGCCCCATTTTGCCATGGCCTGACACATATTTAACCAACAGTACCCTGAAAGTTGTTACAGGGAAAGATGTTGCTGAAACACATTTCAAATTCTCACTATAATGATTTCAGCTGTGGAAAATGAAAATTGTCAATTGTGGGAAAGTAAGAAAATGAATCTGGCCGTTGTTGCTGCGTGTTACAGTTGTCATTACTATTGCTACTCGAACAAAACAAAAGTAAATAAGGGCAGGTGAGACATGGTTCGACTGGGGGTTTACTCCCTCCAGAGGGGCTCATGAAACCTTGTCTTTTTAACACATTTCACAGCATAGGGTGCAAACATAGCCCACAATTCCAT
The DNA here is from genome assembly GCA_900303255.1 of Lesueurigobius sanzi. Taxonomy (NCBI): domain Eukaryota; kingdom Metazoa; phylum Chordata; class Actinopteri; order Gobiiformes; family Gobiidae; genus Lesueurigobius; species Lesueurigobius sanzi. Next base: position 42,409 of record OMNZ01074883.1, read on the forward strand.
TGGTTAGGGATGCCAGGTGGGGGCTTGTTGATTGGGGGCTACTGCCCACTCAAAACGAAAAAAAGCCCAATCTACACCTGTTTTTAATGCACTACACTATATAGGGCTTGCATATAAAATAAACATAAAAAAGTGAAATAGAAAATAAATTAATAATAATGAGAAGAAAATGTACAATAAAACATTGTAGTAGAAATAGTAATTTATGACAGTGACAATTGCTTTACTATGACTGAGCAAAGCATAATAGAAAGAAATGAGTAAAAAAGACGACTCGCGTTTGGTATCTGTAAATATCTGATGGAATATTGGTAATTCAATAAACTCAGGGATGTTTATATCTGATGTCAATGTAATGTTTGACTGCATGATCTTGAAATGCAAACGCAAATAACTATGAACGGGGTAGGCACATATAAGTTTTCTTGCTTCAGCCTTCTCCATTTGATCTTACAGTAATGAAAAATTGTAAATTTTGTATAATGTAATGTAAATGCTCAAACATAAAAAATCCTGTGTGTCCTCTTAAACCCCAACAGGCCCAATTTGGGTCCTGGGGAAGAAAAGAGACAGAGAGAGGGGAAGGAGAGATCGACAAGAAGGAAAGAGGGAGAGAGGAAGGATAGAGAGAGGAAAGAGACAGAGGGAGGAGAGAGAGAGGAAGGAGAGAGAGAGAGGAAGGAAAGAGAGAGAGAGAGAGGAGGAAAGAGAGAGAGGGAGGAGAGAGAGAGAGGAAGGAAAGAAGGAGAGAGAGTGGAAGGAGAGAGAGAAAAAGAAGAGAGACAGAGAAAGAAGAGAGAGAGGTAGGCGAGAGAGATAGGAGAGAGGAACGAGAGGGAGAGAGAAAGAGAGACAGAAAGAAGAGAGACAGAAAGCGGGAGAGATAGCGAGGAAGGAGAGAGGAATGAGAGGGAGAGGAAGAAGAGGGAGGGAAAGAGAGAGGGACTAGGAATGAGAGGGATAGAGAAAGAGAGAGAGAAAAGAGAGGGAGAGAGGGAGGAGAGAGAAACAAGAGGGAGAGAGAAAGAGAGAAAGAAGAGAGAGAGAGGGAGGGAGAGAGGAAGGAGAGAGACAGAGAGAGGGGAAGGAGAGAGGGAGAGGAAGGAGAGGGAGAGAGAGGGGAAGGAGAGAGAGAGGGGAAAGAGAGAGAGAGGAGGGAGAGGGATAGAGAGGGGGAGGAGAGAGGATGAGGAAGGAGAGGGACAGAGAGGGGAAGGAGAGGGAGAGGAAGGAGAGCGACAGAGGGGAAGGAGAGAGGAAGAGGAAGGAGGGAGAGAGGGGGAGGAGAGAGGGAGAGGAAGGAGAGGGACAGAAGGAGAAGGAAAAAGGAGTCATTTCCTGGTCCGCGGCTCGGCTAAACTTTATAAAATAAACATCGCAAAGGGGAGTTTGGTCATTTTTCTACTTTAACATAGTAGCTACGATGTTTAGAGTCCAAACTAC
>OMNZ01074883.1:43871-58306 GCA_900303255.1 Lesueurigobius sanzi
CATGTGCAAGGTCCGATTTATATTGACCTTGGTATCATTTTTAAACGCACATAATCAATTCAATTTCAGTGTTATTTAGTCACAAAGTTTGTGCTGTTTCTCAGCTGCTTCTTGTCAGTCTCCTGTCCCCGCTTGGTTCTCATTCTTATAATCAACAAAAAGCGTGAAGTCAAAATATAGTCTTGTTTTGGCCATAATGTGAGTTAACCTGCCTGAGAATGCCGTGCGGCTAATTAGACTGACGGCTGCTCTATCTCCGCTCCATCTCCGCTCTATTTTAACGTCATAGCGTTTGGATACTTTTCTCAGTGATTAGTGGGCAGATTTAAATGATTTAAAAACTGACAGTAAGCATAAAAGCATTACTATCGAGATACGACACTGTCATGCCCTTTCCCTGTAGCTGCGGAGAAGCTACAGCACTTTCTCCCTTCATGCGCAAAGTGCGAGCGGAGGAGGAGGAGAAGGGGCCAGAATGAACTAAAGACAGTTTCCTTTAGGTACGCATATTCCAGTTGTGTAAATGGATACAATAAACAGGAAAACGGCTAGGCTACTAAAACTGTATATTTAACTTAATGCACTTCAACTGGGTACAAAAATCTCAAATGAGGGTGCAATGCATCCTTTTGCAACCCTGTGGACATGGGCGTTGCCTCTGGCATACCTCCAAAATCGACCCCGCCCAAATCATCCCAAATCGGCACGCGACTCCTCATTCTCAATACTAAATCCACAAAATCTTAGAAGATGCTCTTTTACCCATGAAGCCAGTTAGAGCATGATGTGTTCTTTTGGGATCAATACTAATAATCAAATATCTTCCATACTTTCTAAATGACCTTTCCCTGTTTCTTCCAATTCTGATGAAACAAAACGGAGCCAAAGGCAATCATTCGAATCTCACCACCTCGATGCAAACCCACTTTAAACAATTACTTCACACCTTCCTTCCACACCACACAGATGCAGGCTGAGAGTCCCAGGGGGGCGGGGCGTATGGATTAGCCCCCGCGGGCAGAGAAAGCCATCTGAAATGAAACGACTGTGGTGCGTCTGCTGACAATCTGACAAAACAGGCAAATGACTCCGCTGGGAACCAAGACAAGCTTTTGGGGGATTACAGTACAAGCTCTGCACCAGGCCGACCGCTATGCTCTTGTCAGCGGAGAGGAGGCATAGCTGCATATGTTTGAGAGTGAAATATCACGCGTACATGAGGATTTACACAACGCCAGAACGCCAATAGATAGACATCGCACATTATATGGACATGAACTGTTTTCATAAAGGAACGACATTCATCAACCACCTGACTCTAAACATCTGTATGTTTCTCTCTGCACTGCCAACTTTGATGTTCGATATCTGTTTTCTATATTTTATACCATGTATTTATTTTTGATCTATTTATTATTATTTATTTTCTGTGCTTCCTTTTTTCCTACAAGTTTTTATTTAGTGTACATAAGAGATCTTTTGGAATTTGTATCTTCTTTGTTTGTTTGCACATTTCCTAACTAAGAGGTTAAGAACACTCCTGCAGAGTGTTCTTAACCTCTTATACCCCACAGGACCCAAATTGGACACACAAGGCGCAGTGGGCCCAAAATAGTTGACAAAAGCACCATCAAATACGAAAAATTTGACGATTCAATTGTGATTTGAAAACATAAAAACTCAGGTCCACTCTAAAGAAACGTAAAGTCGGCAATTTTGATCATTTTTGGGGCAACAGGCAGATTTTTCTGAAAGGTTTAGAGATCCCTGCCTCCACTTCACCGAGTCCTGTGCAAATAAAGACCCAGAACATTATCTAACCCAGGGGAGCTCAAATTCAGCCCTCCCAGGAGTTTAATTCGGCCTTCGAGATGGTGCTTACTTTTGTTAGAAGTGTCCACTTTGATTAATTTGCAACTGAATGGACTGTCAACCAAAACAGCTTTAACCTCTCATACCCTACAGGACCCAAATTTGGCACGCTGGGGTTTAAGGGGTTAAGAGCTGCTGTAACAAGTGCATTTCATTGTGAGATCAGAATGACTTTATTGCCCTTGTCAGATCATAAAGTCGTATCTCTCTCTTCCTGTTAGTCGGCCTACTGTACATTTACTTCAGTAACTTTTTGATATCCTTTTGAATATACAGTACTGTGTCAAAAACTGCTTATGGTTATCTGTGTAGGTTCTCAGTCGTACAGGAGTCTTGGCCTAGGCAAGGCAAGGCAAGGCAAATTTATTTGTAGAGCACAATTCATACACAAGGCAATTCAAAGTGCTTCACAATTTCATAAAATTACAAGAAAGCAGATAAAATCTATCAATAAAACAAATATAATCATTGACTAATTACATTAAAAGTTACATTAAAAGTGAAGAGTGCAGATAAAATAACGATGTTATTGGTTATGTTTGGGATGTATTTACAAAAAATTGTGCATACCACACCTGTAAGATATAATGCATAAATGACCAAACCACTACCACTAAAAACATGTACAATAGGCAAGGATGAATGATGTCTGGGTGTCTGAATGGTGGTGGTTGGAAGGTCCAAGATGTGTGCAGCCACACTTCTGTCAGTCTGCCTCAAGGGGCAGCTGGTTACCACTGGAGTGAATGCAAAAATCATCTAATGTAAAAGCGCTTTGTGACTATGTCTGTTAAAGGCGCTATATAAATAAATTTCCTCTTCTTCTTCTTCAAAACCATTTTAAAAACTTTAAAAAATAACTTTAAAAAATAGCTTAAAATATAGGCTTTGCAATTTGCTACAGTAATTGCAATCTTTCATAGACACAGACGCCCACAAACAGTCTTGTATGAAGCTGCAGTGAGTAGAAAATAAAGAGAAAATAGCTGCTCTTTCACCGTCTGCTCCACATGTACTTTAACAAATGTTCAATTATGAATGTAATTTCTACCAAATAAAGACACAGAGACATGAAGAGGAAGGGGTTCAACAGTCCAAATACATACATAAATACTGGAGAAGGCTAACTATCATGCTAACGTTAGCTTCATGCTACATTCTAGCAGTGCCGTTTTTTTTCTAATGTAAGGATGTGTTGAAACATTCATAAGGACCAGATTCAAGATCGACTTTATTCACCTTATTCTGGAACTTGCAATGGGCATCACGTGTTTATGGTCAAACTGTAGGTCTGACTTTAGCTGATATTAGCTCTGATTTCTGCTATCGATCAGCTTTGGTCCTTCTTTGGTTCTTCACAGACAATTAGCTAATTTAACTAAATCTAAGTGATAATATGGTTAAAAAATAATCTCAGGTTTTCTCATATCATCCTTCCACTGAAACTAAACCACACGATAAGATTTCCTTTGAGGTTTTTGCAAGTTTTTTGTCCATTCCCATTTTATTTTCTAAGCTCTCCTCAATCGACAACATTGGATATTGTAGCTCACAGGGAGTGCTAAGACAAACAGGAAATACTTAGACAACAACAGTGGGCGGGGCTGAATAAGTTGATGTGCTTATAATTCCCCAGAATGTTCAAAAGTTCAGTTTCAGCCATGATATTCCAAATGTAGTTTAATTTTAGTCTTGTTTTGACAGTTTATTTGCTTATGATTGTATGTAAATAATGGAACATACTTCAAAGCACTTATCTAATACACTTTCCCGCAGATCCCTATAAATCCGATAAGGTCTAAAACTATGCGTGTTCACCTGGGTATTTTGAACAGGGCTCTCATGGGATGCAGGTCCGACAGAGGGGGGTCCCCGTCTCCCAGCTCTATGGCCGTGATGCCCAGAGACCACACATCACAGCGGGCGTCATAGGTGGAGTCCAACTGCTGCTCGCACGCTATTACCTGACGAGACACAAAAATGACAGAAAAACATTATAGCCACGTCACTGTGTATGTTTGGCACCACAAAGTAAACATAAATGAGTCCAGAAAATTGTCAAATGATCTCTGCCTGCCTTCAGTAATGGTCTGTAATGTCCAGTGGAAAGCAGTTTAGTGAAAGTATATGCACCACTTTTTGTGTTATATTCTGGCTACAAGTACTAATGTCATAGTTGTATCAGCCGCCACAGTAAAAGGGACAGTTTAAGTCTTACTAATTAAACTTAAAACTGAACTTGCCGTATTCATGGCTTTAGTGATACGATAATTCACTTGTCGCCTCAAGAGACTTTGTCAGGTGCTTACACTAAAGAAACCGCTACTAAAAGACCATTATGTAGTAAGTATCACCAGGCCTAGATCTCAGTCAAATCGGGACTAAGCTGGATTTAAAATAGGCCTAAATTGGACTAATCTCGATCTCTAAACTAGATGTAAACCATGTCTAAACCAGAAAAACTTGTTGAAAAATGCCTAAAAAATGACCATACAAACATGTGTCTTTGCTGTGAGCGGCTCACCTTACCTGACTTGTAACTTTACTGTGAGCGTTCGTCTCCATGGAGATTTGAAAGATTTAAATAGACTAGGTCCTTATCCAAATCATTCTTTCATTACCTACTGTGTCTAGCTGGTCATTATGAGCAAGTTTTGGCAACAGCATAATCCAAAATGTTACGCAGTGTACCTTTAAATGCATAACTGAAGCTTAAATGATATAAGCTTCAGTTATCTAAAAAATCTAAAATTGCAGATGACCCTAAGTACCACCTGAAAAAGCCCAAGTCTACACTAAAACAACCCAGTACAGATGACAGCATAAGAACCTTTGTCTACAATAGAATTCTCTTTTTATGTATTGCAAAATATAGCAAGCTCTGTTCAGTCGCATGTTTAAATTAGCAAAGCTATGTATTCCGCTAGATTGGCTGCTGTGGAGAGGAGTATTTTATCATATATTGTGTATTCTTACAGTCTGTAGTGTTCAGACTGTGACAAAGCTCAAAGCAGCGGTCTCATGCGGCCCCCCCCCTCTGTACACGCACATTAACACACAGTCTATCAGCTGCATCCTCGGGGCAACATGGACCCAATCTACAATCTGAATCATCTGTGAGTGGGAGGAAAGAGTGCCCACAACGGCGACACGCTGCATTTTCATCAAACGTCTACACTCCATTTGTATTCCCCCTCGACATGCGGCGTGTTCTCTGGTATGGACTCGAGACAAGCAAATGACATATGCGCAGAGAAAAGTACTAGCTCCTTTGGGAGAACAGAGGCCGGTTTAGTCTAAGAAAGAACTGATTGAATGAAGGCAATGTATATATAGAAGACTTACCGAGGAGTTTAGCCAAGTGGAGCAGCAATTATAAAGAATGTGTCGTCGAAGTAAATCTGTTTTAGTCCTGTCGAGTCCTACCTGTTTGTTGTTGATAGTTTCTTACTCAAATAAGATTAAATGTCCTATCCCAACACGTAAGACACAGCATCTGAGGTATTTGCACAGCATGCAAAGCTCATGTAAAAGAAATCTCCAGTCCAGTCTCCATAAACATGGCACTGTCGAGTCAAGTTGGTTAGCATAGGCAAGATCCTTTTTCTAGGGGTCAAAAATCTAAGTGCTGAGATTTTAATATAGTGGACACACTGCTTTGTATAGAGCAGTATTGAATTCAATTAGAAGAATATAGGGAAAACCTATTCAAATGGCAGGAATATCATGTAGAAAGACCTGTGTAAAATTCATTGATTGAATGGAAAAATACTACTGTAGCCTACATACACAGATTTTATGTATTTTGATTAGTTTATGTGTTAGTCCATTTTGCTGTATTTTAATCATGAACAACACCCATCAGTGACCATTTGATTTGAACACAACAGTTTTAAAGGCTCCATAGCGGATTTGTTTAGCAGTGGAATACAATTGGTCATTCTGTATATTGTAAAAGGAGCCATTTGTGTGGGGAAAAACTTATATGTGCTGTGCATTTAATTATAAAGCCTATTTGTTGCAGCTAGTTGTTATTGTTTACATTGATGTGACAGTATTGCTCCATGAAAGTTGTGAAATGTGCTTATGTGAGGAATTGGGGTGATAGAAATAGTTTTGAAAAGTTAATTAAGAATGATGTTTGGACCAACAAGAAGCAATTTCAAATTCATCTCATTCATTTTTATTACCAATGCCATATTTTAGCTACTGAGGCCTGGAAAAAAATGAAACCCCATTCTTCAGAACGGAAAGTACTTACAATTATGTGGTTATAATCTATTCTACACAACAACCACTCAGTATTATGTATGCAGTTCTTTATTTTTACCTCTGGTGCCATCCAGAAGGGAGTACCCACAGAGGTGTTCCTCCTCATTCGAGTGTTGGTCAGCTGGGCCGAAACACCTGCAAACACCACATACTGTATTACATTTAAGGCATAATAGTACTGCAGATAGGTGAAATATTTGGAGGAATTGTGGGTTTGGTGAAACAAGCATGAAACTTGGCAGACTTCGGAAGATATTTGGCTATATGGCCATTCCAGATTCATTCCATAAGCGGAGTGCCTGCCATTTTATAAAATGGCTACCAAAATATCTTGTTGAATGTTGTATCTGCCTGATCAATGGTTTATGTTTCTTCTTTGTTTTTCTCTCTCTAGTTTTTTATACTTTAGTCGCACATGTAATTGTTTTGGGTACCATAGATTTTTGGCATCATGGACATAGATAAAGGCTCGTGGACATTCTTAAGAGGAGACACTACAGGCAAAAGTCAATGTTTTCAATATCAGGATTTTGGGCCAGTTTAATCTCTTAACATATAAACTATCACCTGTTACCAAACCCTCACAATGAAGTGTTTAATTACTGCACTGATTCAACGTATCCATAGCTTTACACAGACAATTGTAACTTCAAAGGTAACTTTCTCAAAATGCATTTTTCTAGCACTGCAACATAGTAGCACCTACAGCCATCAAACCTTCCAGTCTTGCACTTTTCAGAGGGATTTTTCAATACCTTTGTAACAAATAAATCAATAAATTCAACAAAAACTATACATTTATACCTAGATTTATCCATTATTTAGATTTTAGTGCTGAATATATAGGCAATTTTGGCCATTTTTTACACATAAAATGCCTTGTTTTTTTAAATGAAAACATACAATGACAGAAAACTATTAGCAATATTTCATCATCATCATCATCATCATCGTCATCGTCATCGTCATCGTCATCGTCATACACAGCAGGAGTTTTATCAGAATCAGAATAAAGTTTATTGCCATTGTCAATGAAGGTTTCACAGACTAGGAACTTTCTTTGGTGTACTCGTGCAACATGAAACATACAATATAGATAAAAATAAAGATAAATAACAAACTATGGAAAGAAAAATAAAGGATATAACTATAAAGGCATGCATAAAAAGAGAATAAGATTTAAAAAATCTAATAAAATAGTAACTTAACGATATCACTCAATTTATTATTTTTTTCCTATTCATCTTCAGTGTCTCTCCTTCAAAAAGACTTGACTCAGACATTCCCCATTTATAGCAGATGAAATAATGCAATGGAAAGGCTTTGCTCAAACTGACTTTTTTGACAGAGACAGAAATATCAAGTTGCTCTCTCCCCGCGGATGATAGATTGCTCTGAATTACATTGGCACATTTGAATACATATGGGGTGAAACTGTAGTGACAGCGTAGACAGCGCATCTTCATTGTGAAGCGGTGTTTTCAGCGCGATGTACAGTCAGACCTTCAGCGCGTGTCTGCGAAGGAACACAAAGGATTAGACGGCGCGGCTGACGAGGAACATGCTGACCCACAACTGTCGTGCCTCCGACGCAGTCCAACCAAATCAGGGTTACGGACCGCGCAAAGTAACGCATTTAAAGGCTGGTAAATCTTAAGTCACAACTGGAGCGTGGATCAATAAACGAGACCGAGCATGAAGGGAACAGATCCATGACAGAGATCTTTTTGAGGGGAAGCACTGCTGGCAAATATTTCAGGTTTTGGTCCAGTTTAATCTCTTAACATTTAAACTTTGACCTGGAAACAAATAAATGACCCCATCTTTACAATAAGGAGTGCAATTATTGCACTGATTCAACCTTTCTTAATTGAACTACAGTATATGGGAAATTGTAACATCAGCGACCATTTTCTCACATTTTGGTGACAACATCTCCACTTTACAAACTCCAAACATTCCGGTCTTAGACTGAATGATATTTTTGAGGCTTTTTCAGAGGAATCTTTCAATATTTAATTCCTAGCCTGACTTATTGAGTTTTGAACCCCAAAAAACAAGGCAAACTTTGAAGGTTTACAGATTTATTCACTAATAACAAAAACAAGATATCCAAATGGCCCTCAGAACAAATCTTTGCAACTAACGCGTTACTGTACCTAGTGCGGTAGAGTACTCAGATTAGTTTTGTAGTTTTGCATGCTGCAAGTAATCTAGTAGGAGAAGGGAAATCTTATTTGTATAGCGCTTTTCATATGACACAAGTCACACCCAAAGCGCTTCACACATGTTTTTCAACTAAGGGAAAGGGAATCTTATTTGTATAGCGCTTTTCATATGACATAGTCACACCCAAAGCGCTTCACACATGAAAGGGAGGGGCCTCATTCACTCTATGCTGATGGTGGTAAGCTACTTTTGCAGCCACAGTTTCCACAAAGTAGCTCTAGCTTGTTGATGCCTCTTATTCTGGACTGTTCCTGTAGTTTGTCATTATAAAAACATAAATAAAGCTCAGAGAAGCTGATTTATCGCACTATTATGTCTGCATTTTCTGATACCAAGCAGCTGTTTTAGCTTCTACGCTGGATGCAGTACATCCAGAACGCTGCTCGAGTCCTGACTAGAACCAGGAAATACGACCATATTAGTCCAGTGCTCAGGTCTCTGCACTGGCTTCCTGTCGCTCAGAGAATAGACTTTAAAATAGCTCTGCTTGTTTACAAGTCTCTTCATGGTCTAGCACCAAAGTACATCTCTGACATGTTAGTGCCGTATGAACCATCTCTGGCTCTGAGAACCTCAGGGAGTGGTCTCCTGCTGGTTCCCAGAGTCAGGACTAAACATGGTGAGGCTGCGTTTCAGTCTTATGCAGCAAAAATCTGGAACAGTCTGCCAGAAGGTGTGAGACAGGCCTCAACTTTGACAATGTTTAAATCTAGGCTGAAAACGGTTCTTTTTAACTGTGCATTATGTCAACTGAAAGTATTTTATCTGCCTCTTCACTTTTAATGTCACTTTTAATGTAATTAGTCAATGATTATATTTGTTTTATTGATTGATTTTATCTGCTTTCTTGTAATTTTATGAAATTGTGAAGCACTTTGAATTGCCTTGTGTATGAATTGTGCTCTACAAATAAATTTGCCTTGCCTTGCCTACGGCGCCTCGGTTTGTGAAATGGAGCTTTCAGCGTCAGAAAGCATAAACGCAAGTAAAGGCTACACTGCAAATAGTGATATCTTGATGAGTTAAATTTGCTTGAATTCATAATATTTGACCTCATTCTGGGTAATTTTAACTTGCCAGGTGAAATTATCTGCCAATGGAACAAGTATTTTTGCACTGAAATTAAGAAAAAAAAACACTTCTCACACTAAAAAATAGATAATAAATCTAAATTTACTTCAAATGATATGCTTTTTCTTATATTAAGTGCAAAAATACTTGTTCTGTTGGCAGATAATTTTACTTGGCAAGTCAACATTACTTAAAATATGGTAAAATATTATGAATTTGCAGTGTATACAGATGTTTATTATTGGTAATGGAGGAGTACCCTAACTACTTTCATAATTCTGTAACGCAGTAACGTAACTAATATATCAACAAAATAAAACCATGCATTTAAACCTGGCTCTATCCACTATTATCTAGATTTCATAGATAAAATGAATTAATACAATACAAAATGATGCACTGAAAAAACATCTTGGTTGTGAGAGAGCACCTAAACACACAACAATCCACACGACCATTTCAGAATGGCACCTGAACACAGCATCAAAAGTGCAGCCTTTCTGACGAGCTGATTAGTATGGATATAATTGAGTCGTGTACAGTACAATGGCAGAGAGGGCTGATGGGTAACGCCTGTGATGGAGAGCGGAGCCAGGATCAAACATCAAACTGGGATTCAAATCACATGTACAAGGGGAAGATGAATTCAAAGGGATGACATATACAAGCAGAACAGAATGGCAGAGAACAGGGAAATCAAGGCTGCAGGGCTCCATCCACAGACAACCAGCAAATACATGTTTATAAGAAGAAGCCTGTGTAGATATACTGTAGTTTATGAAATGACACAACATTTGAGACGCTGCACATGTTGAATATGAAATTACACACTGTCAATGTTACAATTTAACTAACAATTATTATCAGAGCTGCAGCAATAAGTTTGTTTTAGATTTCTTCAAGATTATTTGAATAGAAAGGCACCATGAACGCAATAACCAATTATTTCTTCTTATATCTTTCAAAAAGTATTGTCCTAAAATGTGGATAATCAATGTGACTTCTCAAGAAAGATTTAGACAGTCAACTTCAAACCCAGTCCGAACCACTCCAGCTCAGTCTGAACTAACAAACATAGTCTGAACCAGTCCAAACCCAGTCTGAGTCTGTCCAAACCCAATCGGAGACAGCCTGAACCGACTAAGCCCAGTGCAAACCCAGGCCAAACCCGGTCCAAACCTGTCTGAAACCAACCAAACCCAGTCTGAACCGGTCCAAACCAGTCTGAATGCTTGTGGTTTATTTTATGTACTTGGTAAAATGTTACATAGCATAAAGACAGTATGAGATGCACAACATTCTGGCAAATTACTGGAATGATTTAATTTATTCAAATGTTAAAGAATACAGAAGCAGCGGCTCTTTCCACTACATTAGCCTGGAGTGCAGCTTGGTGGGCCACACTTAATAATCATCGCTCAGATAACGCCGTCAATTAGAATATTCATGAGGGAGTCGTGCCTCTCTCTGTCTGTTTTGGGTTGAGGGGCTCTATGTCTTTCTCTCTCTGCTGTTGGCATGAGTCACTGTGGGGGCTTTATCTGCTCTCCTGCTCAGTGTAGCGTTAGCCCCTCATGAAAACGCATTAATCCCATCGTGATGTTCAGACTAACAACGAGCCACTTTGACGTAGGCTTCTGTAAAAGGTTATTTTTAGTCAGGAATACTGTCTTTTTACACGACTTAAAGGTCATCTATATCCGCAAGAGGAAATAAGATATCTGCGTTATGTTGGAGGTTACAAATATGTGTATATGTGATTTACAGGGAAGAATTTGGGAGAAGACTGTGTGACCGCTGCTAATATAAGAATCATACACATTTAGTGGTCTAAAGCAGGGGTTCAACCAGGGGGGTCATGAGGCCCAAACGTGGGAGTCCCCAGATGAATTCAAGGTAAAATAAATAGAAAAATAACCCTGTTTTTAATATAATGTTTAGAAAGGAAGGTTTAGTTTAGGACAGCACATAATGTGAATTGGGGTCAAATAAGAAAATAAATACACAATACACAATTTTTTCAAGTTTTGCTGCTTGAAATAGGCAGCTATATTTACATTTTCATTTTGGGGGTCGCAGCCAAAAAGGTTTGGGAGCCCTTGGTCTAAAAAACAGGGTTGGCTGGACAGATTTTATAACTTTTTATGCAGATGGAATATGTTGTTATTTGCAGAAGATATTACTTTGCAATTTGGTCATTCACATTCTGATTCCAATTTGACTGTGATTTATCTTGCTTGTGTAAGCTCTTACTCATTCAGGAGTTTTCCATCATAGGGAATTTCTCCTGTAAGAGTAACCCGGACTGAGTTGAGACATTTTATCCCAGATTCAAGAGGCTTCCTCAGATCTACATTTCCTCTAGTTTGTAACAACCCTCCTGTGGACTTTCCTTTAGCTTAGAGTAATTATCAGCTCCACACTATTTTTACACAAACCTGGGCTGTGTCCGAATGTCCTCATTATTCCCTATATAGGTCACTATATAGTGGTCACGCCATTTTGTAGGGGTCTGTATGTTCATAGAAAGAAGCACTCAACACAAATTGAATGAAACTGTCCAAAACTGTGTTTTAGTGGCAAGTTGGATATTTTTTCTGAATAAACCACTTACACACACTGTTACAGGGAAAAGTCACTAACGTTAGCTGCTAACCTGGAGCTTGAGATCGATAGCTTCCCTTCTCAGACAAAAATGCAACAATTCAAACTGTTTCCTTCATTAACTTAACTTATCTGACTAGCATACAGCCATAAATAATAAACTGTTTCTTGAATTTGGGCAGTCTTTATAGTAGAATTTCATTATTAGCTTTGTTTTGCTAATTTTATATTACATGTAGCGCACTCACACACGCAGCGCACTACTTTTTCTTCGTTGTAGATCATGTGACTGTGGCATTTGGGGAGTCACGTGATCAGCAACAAGACGAAAGTTGTGAGCTGCATGTCCGAATCGGAAACAAAATGAGTGCACTTTATAGTCTTGAGTGGACATTCGGACACAGCCCTGGTATCTGCTTGTTGATGGTTTTATGTTTTTTTTTGCCATAGACCCTATTCCTATTGAGGGAAGGATTCTTTCTTTCTCTTCTAAATCAAAGGTGTGGTTAGTAGGGCTGTGAATAACCTTGCAGTGTTACAACCAACCACAACAGTACAGCTAAATCCACATTTCTTCTGAGAAATAATTACATTGATCAACCAATTTAAAGTTCAGGACAAACTTCAGCCGATCTCACTTGTCATTTCTTTACCATGATTATCTATACGACGAAGCAAAGTACCTGCATTAGTACTAAGTGTGAAGTTAATTAATATTATGCATATCACAACTACAGCTACCACAGTACTTTGCGTGTACTCAAGGCAAATCCAAGCTCAGATCCTGTTTTTGAATGCCATTTCCATCCGTACAGTCCTAAGTGATTCCATTATTAAATCTCCAGCTCTACAATAGATGCGCACTTTGTTTACACGGCTCTGGAAGGGCCTGTTAAGAGCATGACAATTAGCCGCCGCAGGAGCGCACATGCAGCAATAAGTGTGGCTTTTTATTTGTAAAGAAACAGGCTCTGGGGGAATAAGAAGGAAAAAATGCAAGTGAATCATCTCTGGGAAGTATAGTCACAATTACTTTGCCTGTTCTGAGCTTTCAATCTGCAGCCTCATTTGGTTAAGAAAAACCCACAAGCAAATCAGCGCTGGTTCGGGGTGAATGGCAGCCATGTCCGCTACTGTCTGGGGAGAATGTAAAAGATACCCTGAAATGGAGGACTGAGTGTATGCGCCTGCCAAGCTGTCAGTCTGTCTAAACCTATTCCAGGCTCTTCAACAAAACTAATTACTGGCACAATGTGTTTAGAGGCAGCTGAAAGTAATGGATTTGACCCAAGACCACAATCGCTGTTAAATAGAGAGATAAAATGTTACTGGAGAGGGGGAAGCGCAGAAAGACAAGCTTTTAAAACAACAATAGCTGTAAGATTTTACTATTTATTTCATTTATTTTCACCAGAACATGGTTGATGGTAAGATGCTAGACTAGAAATTGCACTCCTTCCTAGTTTGACAGTTTTTGTGCAGCCACAAGGATCTCAGTTCAAAATGGCAACTTCAAGATTTTCTTTATTTAATTACAACTTCACTATCCCTGGTATCATCCCATCAATAGACACAGTTCAAGACTTAAAGGTGCGTTATGGAACTTTTTATGCGAAAAGTAAAGGCGCCATGTTAACCACGCATACGGTCACTAAAAGGACTATGTAGTAATATCAAGTTCTGTTTTCGCACAAAAAGTTCCACTATGCACCTTTAGGTCTTGGCTGAAAACAAATCAACGATGTACCCGTTTGTAAATAGCACTGTGTCTGTGTGTTGTGCTGTAAATGTTTCAGTTTAACACAAGTTTTGTACAACATCCTTTTTCTGTGTATTTGTAAATATTGTAGAAAGGCCCAACCAGAGGAGTTGAAAATTAGCACAAGTTATAAACGCTTTATGCATCGCATCAGCTGCAAGCCAGCGTTGTCACTCTGTTGACTGCAGCGTCCCTGATAAACAATTAGATAGAGAGATAGATAGATAGATAGATAGATAGATAGATAGATAGATAGATAGATAGATAGATAGATACTTTATTGATCCTGAAGGAAATTCAGTTTTCCAGCTGCTTGTAAGTTGTCACACACATAAAAAGAGACAGATGAAAAAGTTTAAGAGTCATAAAAAGTACTAAGAAATAAATAAATAGGACACCCCCCCCCCCCCCCCCCCCCCCAGTTAGCCCCTCCCACATACGGATCATAACAAAAAAAACAAAATAAATGAAGATATAATTAGAAAATCCTGAAAACTTTCCACATGCACTTTAACTATTGGACACATGAATGTTATCCAATAGTCACAGCAATATCAGTCTTTAAAGAGCAAATCATTTCAGAGTTGGTTATGATAAGGGATGTTATAATATTGCTTGTATACCATGC